>JBBDGP010004868.1:5000-54240 GCA_037952835.1 Lithobates septentrionalis | reverse complement strand
GGCTACGCATGTACGCAGGCCAAAAGATGCCATGCGGTGCTTGAGCTGGTGTGCTTGGGGGACAGGAGCCACACTGGGGCAGAGGTTCTGTCAGCTCTGCAGGGGCAGGTTCAGAGGTGGTTGACGCCACGCCAACTTAAGGCAGGAATGGTGGTTTGCGACAATGGCACCAACCTCCTCTCTGCTCTCAGACAGGGACAAATGACCCATGTGCCCTGTTTGGCTCACGTCCTTAACTTGGTGGTGCAGCGGTTCTTGGGCAGGTACCCGGGCTTACAGGATGTCCTGAGGCAGGCCAGGAAAGTCTGTGCATTTCCGCCGGTCATATAATGCCAGTGCTCGGCTGGCGGACCTCCAAAAGGAGTTTAACCTGCCCAAGAACCGCCTAATCTGTGACATGCCCACCAGGTGGAACTAAACGTTGGCCATGCTGCAGCGGCTGCACACGCAGCAGAGGGCCATCAATGAGTACCTGTGCGACTATGGCACCAGGACAGCGTCAGGGGAGCTTGGTTTTTTTTTTCCCCACGCCAGTGGGCCATGATCAGGGATGCATGCACTGTCCTGTCACCATTTGAGGAGGCCACGAGGATGGTGAGCAGTGACAGTGCATGCATCAGTGACACTGTCCCCCTTGTCCACCTGTTGGAGCACACGCTGTGTGGAATAATGGACAGGGCACTTGAGGCAGAACAGAGGCAGGAAGAGGGGGACTTCCTTAGCTCTCAAGGGAGGAGGAGGAGGAGTCATCCTTAGTGATCCAGAGGACTCCGGACCGAATGCCTCAGCAAACCTACGCTGCATGGCCTCCCTGATCCTGCAAAGCCTGCGTAAGGATCCTCGTATTCGTGGTATCAAGGAGAAGGACCAATACTGGCTGGCAACCCTCCTGGATCCACATTACAAGGGTAAGGTTGCGGACCTTATCTTGCCGTCGCAGAGGGAGCAGAGGATGAAACATCTTCGGGAGGCCTTGCAGAAAGGTTTGTGCAACGCGTTCCCAGAGACTGGGGGGTTACAAACTCCTGTTTCTGGACAACGTGTTGCTGAGGCTGCGGTCAGTCAAAGAAGGAGCGGTGGAGAAGGTGGCTGACCGATGCGTTCAGACAATTTTTTTAGTCCGCAGCCCCAAGGTATGATCGGTTCCAGCAACCATCGCCAGCTTCTGTTTTACATGGTGCAGGAATACCTATAGGCAAGATCTGACTTGGACACCTTTCCCACAGAAAATCCTCTGGGTTACTGGGTCTTGAGGATGGATCACTGGCCAGAGCTTGCACAGTATGCAATTGAGCTACTGGCCTGTCCTGCATCCAGCATTCTTTCGGAACGCACATTCAGTGCTGCTTGAGGCGTGGTAACCGATCACAGGGTGCGTCTGTCCACTGACTCGGTCGATCGGCTGACCTTCATAAAAATGAATCAGTCTTGGATCACCACCAGCTACCAAGCACCTGATGCTGATGTAATCGAATAATTTTTTTTGAAATCTCAGATCCCTTCAAAGACTGCCTATGCTGATGCTGAGTGACTATACTCAGTAATTATCCTCTTCCTCCTCAATGATCACGCTGATAGCTTGTAAGAACATTTTTGGTTCTAGGCGCTGTCACCAGTGCCTAAGGCCCAATTTTTCAGCCCTGTTTAACAGGGGCGTGTAATTACAAATTTTGATGCATTACTTTGCAGCAGGGCTCGTTCCTGCATTCTAACTAGAGTATCTGTGAGGGGTTGCAGTGTTATGACACCAGCACCAGTGTCTAAGGCCCAATTTTTCAGCCCCTGTTCAACAGGGGCATGTAATTACAATTCTTGATCTAATATTTCACAGCAGGGCCCATTTCTGCGCCCACCAAGAGCGAGGGAGGACTTACAGTGCTGTGGTACCAGCACCACCAAAGGCCCAATTTTTCTGCCTCTGTTCAACAGGGGCATGTAATTACAATTCTTGATCTAATATTTCACAGCAGGGCCCTGTGAGGGCTTACAGTGTTGTGGCCACAACAACACCTAAGGCCCAAATTTCTGCTGAGTATATAGGGCAGGCCCCTACTTTCAAACATCAAACTTACAAACGACTCCTACTTGCAAACGGAAGGAGACAACAGGAAGTGAGATGAAATCTACCCCTAGGAAGGGAAATTCTCTCCTGTAAGAGTTAATATGGGAAAAACATTTCTCCTTTCCACTGATGCTTTATCACCTATCCTTGTTTCACAAAAAAACCCAGATTTTTAAAAAACATTTGTCATTGGGACAAAAAGTGAGGTGAAATCTAATGGAGAGGAGCACAGACGGCAAAACAAATGTCACAGGGGTGATAACCCTTCCCTATGTTTTCCAAAAAGCTTAAATATTTTTTGGCTGGAGCTAAACATGTTAAAAATGTACCCGTTCAAAATTACAAAGAGATTCTACTTAACAACAAACCTACAGTCCCTGTCTTGTTTGCACCGCCTGTATACTGCTGTTCAGAGTATATAGGTCCTGGTGGCCCCACACCTTTCCTTTTTTTAATTTGGGTGCGGGGTTCCCCTTAATATCCATACAAGACCCAAAGGGCCTGGTAATGGACTGGGGTGTACCCATGCCGTTTGTCTCACTGATTTTCATCCATATTGCCAGGACCCGACATTGCATTAAACCCGCAAGCAGTTTTAAATGACTTTTTTTCCTTTAAAAATGACATTTTGTGCAGGGACTGTTCTAAGCACGGGAAACACGCGCCACTTTACAGGCATACTATAGACACCCCCCAGGTACGATATTTAAAGGAATATTTCACTTTTTTTTTTTTTTTACTTTAAGCATCATTAAAATCACTGCTCCCGAAAAAACGGCATATAATCAGTTTATAAACAACTTTTCTGTTGTACTTTTCCAACAACCCCATGCATTTCTCATATACCCCCTATACCCACAGCACACTCCGTGCATTCAGCAGTCCTCCATTCTTATTTTTCCGGGGTCTCTCCATGCCCCACCCACATATACCGTACCTCATCCTCTATGATATCTGGGATGTAGTAGCGTGTGACCCACCTGACACACCCGCCCTTCTGCTGAGCAGCTCACTCACAAAGTTTTGTAAAGTTTTCTGGTGTTTTAATAAAGTTTTCCCTGCACAAACCCTTGCATTCAGGGAAATGTAGTTCAACACTGTTCAGAACTGTGCTAGCTGCCCCTACACAGAGGAGGATGCAGGCCATGGAGAACTACATCTCCCAGACTGCAGTGAATGGCCCGGTGTTCTGCATTAAGCAGGTATTGGCTGTGAGAGAAGTCAGTGTCTCTGTGCCAGGATGGCCGGTGTCTTGCTGAGAAAGTTCCCCCGGCGGATAAGGACCCCCCTGTACTGCGCAGGTGCAGCGCTTGCGCAGTACAAACGACTAGGAGCCGCCTAAAATAGCCGAAGCTGAAAAACTTCAATCAGCTACACGGCGCCTGCGCTGGGTGGGGGTTCAAGCCCCACCATCCAAGTGGACCTAGGGGGAGAATAAAAAAGTGCCGAGCGAGGCCGTGCCCGAAGCGTGGCGAGCGAAGCAAGCCCACGAGGGGCCCTCTTACAGGCGTGGTGTACAGCTGATTTCTATTCTATTCGGCTATTTCCGCCGGCTCCTACTGCGCAAGCGCTGTGCCTGCGCAGTAGAGGGGGGTCCTTATCCGCCGAGGGGAACTTTCTCGGCAGAACACCGGGATACCAGTTGTGAGATCCTGTATAATGTGATCAGTATACCAGTGGCTGTAAGTGAAGGGTTAGTGTGTGGGTGTGGCGCTGTCCCAATTTATAAAAATACTTGGTAAATTGTGTGTAGCCAAATCCCATATGTAAAGTCGCATAAACCAAAATTGCAAATGAAAATAAAACCAAACATAAAACAGCAAAGTGCCCCCCTTTGGAGTGTGTACGTGTAACGTTGTCCTAGTGGAGAAAAAAGTGGAAAAAAATAGAAAAAATGGAAACAATGGAAGAAATCGCATAAAGGACTGCTGCCTCCACAGATGTGATTTCCACCAAGGTGGAAAAAACAGAAGGTAAGTGAAGGGTTAGTGTGTGGGTGTGGCGCAGTCCTAATTCATAGAAATACTTGGTAAATCGTGTGTAGCCAAATCCCATATGTAAAATCGCATATAATGTATAAACCAAAATTGCAAATAAAATTCAAACATAAAACAGCAAAGTGACCCCCTTTGGAGTGTGTAGGTGTATCGTTGTCCTAGTTTAAAAAATACTTGGTAAACCGTGTGTAGCCTAATCCCACATGTAAAGGGATAGATCTTGCAGAACCTACAAGAAAATGGCCGCGGACTTCGGCCTGCAAAATAGCATATACCTATCAATTGCTCTATTGGGCTTCGGTCTGCAAAATCTCTCACAAAATGGCCACGGATTTCCCTTTGTTTTACTTCCTGTTTTTACAACACTAGGGATTTTACTTCCTGTTTTTACAACACTAGGGATATTCCACTAAAGGTTTATACACATGGCTCCGGTCTGCAACAGCCACATGCAAGATGGCCGCACAAAAACCTAAGGGAAAATGGCCGCCGGGAGTTTTTCCGGTGAGCAGGCATGCAGCACATCGCACAGTATAAAAGGAGGGGAGGTGACGCAAAGGGGGCACGCTCCAGTTGACGTCCCTATGACGAAACACATAGGGCGTGGCCTATTTTGACACTTTTGCATCATCTCCCAGAGGATTACCAACTTAAATCTGATGCTCTCCTGTTTTTGATGACATTTGGTTGCCTATTATAAACTACTTAAATGTGAGTACCATTCTTTCATCTGCGTTCAATAAAGAGTGTTTTATGGTTTTACGCTATGGAATCTCCTCTTTCTTCTCTTATGCCTAAAACGTCACCGTGACCCAGAAACAGCCTGTGGATTGCCGCACAGTGGCATACACTGTGACTGCGCATCACCCCCGCAGGGGTTAAAGAAGCTGGTGAGTGTCCGCATGATCACAAGACACGAGCACCTGGTCACCAAGATTAATACAAATATCTGCCTTGCTTTACAAAGATGTCAAGTTTTTCACTTAAGTTGCACTGAGCACTAGTCACGATTTAACCTATGTAATTATTCAGCAATGTTATAGTTGTCAATCACTATATGGGGTTTTTATGTGGATGGAATAGCTTTGGCTAAAGTCATTTTTTGATTTCATCCCCTGTTCCCTTTCCCCCTTCCCCCAATTCAAAGGGGGCCAACCTAGCCGTTAAATTTGCTATATGCGATTTTGTTTATAATTTACATGCGACTTTACATGTGGGATTAGGCTACACACGGTTTACCAAGTATTTTTTAAACTAGGACAACGATACACCTACACACTCCAAAGGGGGTCACTTTGCTGTTTTATGTTTGAATTTTATTTGCAATTTTGGTTTATACTTTATATGCGATTTTACATATGGGATTTGGCTACACACGATTTACCAAGTATTTCTATGAATTAGGACTGCGCCACACCCACACACTAACCCTTCACATACCAGTGGCTGTGCCCTAGGCGGCAGTGTGCCTTAGGCGGCTGCCTAGTCTGCCTCGTGGTAGTGCCGGCCCTGTGTTTTACTAGAGTAAGGCATGGATCAATGTCCCTGCTTTGCAGGAACACAGGATCCATGCCTTCCCTACTGACAGAACGGCAATCTGCCTTGTTTACATGGGCAGACCGCCATTCTGCCTCTCTGCTGGATCATCGCTGGGTGCCGATGGACATCGAGTCTGCCATACCAGCCAATTGGCTCCCGCTGTTTGTGATCATGCATGCGCCATATCCGGAAGAGCCAGATAAAACTGCTATAGGGGCGCCATTAAGTGGTTAAAAATAAAGAATAAATTTCATTTTAGTACTGTACTTGACAAATTTAAAAGTAAATGTATTCCACTTGATTTAATTTTAAAGCCCAACTCTGGGACAACCCCCCAGAGGCTTCATATGCTGTATGTTATGCTATTTCTTTTCGTCTTTTTCTGGTGAGGTGACATGCAGGCACTTCTTCTTCTGATCTTCTCCGTCATTAAGCAGTCCTCAGAAATGCGGAGAGTACAATATGAGTGATGATTTTGAGGTCTTAGCACCCCAAAACTGTATGAACAAACACGGGGCACCCTTGTTGTATAAAATCAGTAAACAGAGACAGATTCTAGAAAAGACACAGAGCAGGCTTACGTTCACATAGCCGGCAATGACCCTACCAGAAGATGTAACCCCAGGAATGCATCTCCACAGCCATTAATGAACACATCTTATGGGGTTAATAAACTGTTATCAGCATTAAACCAGAGCTCTATTAAAGCCAGACATTGACGGTTTGAATCTCGGCCAGTTAAAGTGATTGTAAAGGCTCATTCGATTTAAAAATTACAAACGTGTAATACTTACCTGCTCTGTTGCAGTATATTTGCACAGAGCAGCCCCTATCCTCCTCTTCTCAGGTCTCTCGCCGGAGTGCCTGGCCCCTCCCTCCTGCCAAGTGCCCCCACAGCAAGCAGCTTGCTATAGGGGCACCTGAGTGAAGTCACAGCTCTGTGTGTCTATTCAGACATGGAGCCCTGACCTGGCCCCGCCCCCTCTCCCCCCTGATTGACTGATTTTGATTGACAGCAGCGGGAGCCAACAGTGCTGCGCTGCTGTCTCAGCAAATGAGGGGTGTCCCAGGCAGACGAGACACTCGTGCAACATCACTGGACAGAGGGGGCTCAGGTAAGTATTAGGGGCCTGGGGCGGCTGCTGCACACAGGTTTTTCATCTTAATGCATTAAGATAAAAAACACCTTCTGACTTTACAACTCCTTTAAGCAGGAACCGGATGAGATTTGAACCATGTATGGGCAGGCTGAATTTATCCAAGTTGATTGACTGTTCATCTTGGGTACAACCAGCCTGTTGGATTTTACATGCGATTATTGCTAGCAGCTGTTATAGCCGATAGCAATAATCACTGTCTTCTCCTGGTGAGGGAAGCCGTATCTGCCGGGCGAAGACAGTGATTATTGCTATCGGCTATAACAGCTGCTAGCAATAATCGATGGATCCCCCGTGGTTGCAGGAAAGAAAATCACTCCATCTATGGCCAGCCTAAGCAAGGTATTAAACAGCTCACATGAAATAAACACTTGTTGGTCTACAGTCTGTACAGTCTAAGAACATTAATTGACTGTCTTAAACTACTGATGGCTATCATAAGAAGGTCCCTGATAAAAAGGGATGAGTTCAGGGTTCGGTTTGAACTGAATTTTTGACCAAACTCTGGCTGTTCAGATGTTTGAATCTTAGGGCGTTCGTCAGACAAATATGACAGTTTCCAGCTGTCAATGATTGCTAAGAAAGCAGTGCCGGCAGTATCCTTAAAAACCACTGACATTACCCAGCCTATTCACTTATATGGCCAGGAACCCCCCTCTCACATAAGCAAATGGTCAATTAATTGAGCGGGTTACATCATTACATACCATGGCCATATAACCATTGACAGCATTGTCTAAATATGGCTGTCAAGAAAGCTGCTGCCTCCTTACCAACCACTGACGTCACTCGACTCATTCATTTACATGGCCAAAAATCCTCAGCCCTTTAATCAAGCAAACAGGGAAAAGAGTCTTACATCATTGCCTAAATATGGGGCTTCCAGATTCCGATAAGCACCTGCAGACCAGCCCAACCACCGGGCAAGGGTTGTGGGGAAGAGTTCCTTGTCCTAATCAACATGGGGATAAGGTGCTTTGCCAGGGGTGTTCCTTGGCATGTTAAGGGCATGTGGTCTGGAATGGTTCAGGAGTGGGGGGGGGGGTGCATGCTTGTCTCTCCCCCCCCCCCCCCCCCCTTTCCTGCCCAGCCAGGTTGCGTGCTCCCATTAGGGGCTAGCAGGGATTTTTTTTAACAGTCCCCCTTAAAATCTGTACCAAATCTTAAGGGTTTGCATTATTTTTGGTTTTGTGAAGTACTGTCTTATGCCGCGTACACACGGTCGGACTTTTCGTCTACAAAAGTCAGACAGCCTGTCCGACAGACTTTCGGCGGACTTTCGACGGACTTGCGGCGGACTTTCTAACGAACAGACTTGCCTACACACGATCACACAAAAGTCCGTTGAATTCTTACGTGATGACGTACACCGGACTAAAATAAGGAAGTTCATAGCCAGTAGCCAATAGGTGCCCTAGCGTGGCTTTTTGTCCGTCGGACTAGCACACAGACGAGCGGATTTCGGGGTCCGTCGTAGTTACGAAGTAAAGATTTGAAGCATGTTTCAAATCTAAAGTACGTCGGATTTGAGGCTAAAGAAGTATGTTGAAAGTCCGGAGAAGCCCACACACGATCGGATTACCAGCCAGCTTTAGTCCGTCAGCGTCCGTTGGACTTTTGTAGACGAAAAGTCCGACCGTGTGTACGCGGCATTAAAGTTCATTTCTGACTCAGAGTGTGGTAGGCATTTTTTTCATCCTTGCTGTAGCATATGCTACAGCGAAAAAGCCATTTACAGAGATAAAAATGAAACTTAACATTTTTTACATTGCATGGATTTTTGGCTTTGTTGCATGTTCCCCGGGGCAGTGCCCACCCCCCCCCCCCCATGATGTTTTTTTTACAGACCCTTTTATATTAGCCCAGAAAATGGGCATTTTTAATTCAGCTCCCATTGTTTTTAGTGGGGTTCGGGTTAGGCATGTGAACTTCTTTGAAGTTTTCTTGGTTGGTTTTGCAGCGGAGTAACAATCTCCGCTCATAATATCGTGCACCGTACTCTATTCGGTTGCCGCTGTTGTGCCCAAACAGCAATTTGTGAAAATGAACATCAATTCGTCAAAATCTGCAATTCATGATGGTTTAAAGAAAACGGAAGTGAAGTGGGTGGGTTGCTTATTCTGCCAGGTTCGACATTTTGTCAGAACACCGGAAATGTGGATATAATTATGAAATTGACATTGTGGCAGTGCCTTCTGGAAGATTATAAAATCTTTCAGCTCTCCTGTCCACCATGCCTCAAAGTGGAAGAAAATCTTACACTAATTCTTAAAAATGTTCCCTCCCCCCTCCTACTATCCTGCAGAAAACAAAAAAGAATTGTGTAATTACTTTTTCTAATCTGCTCAGTCCGGTCAAGTGATCCTGCAGCTACAGCTCCCCTGTGCCAGTGAGCGGCTGCTGCAGGGGAAAGGAGGGAGAAATGGCTGGGCCATGGGAGCCTATGGGTGACTTCATGGCTGCCGGAATTCACCTCCATTGCTGAACTCTCCCTTACACGGGGGAGCTGGGGGGCAGAGCTGCAGGTTCAACTGACCTGACCAGACGAGACTCAATGAAAAAAGTAAGTTCACAGATCGTTTTTACACAAGGCATAAATAACAAGAACAGATAACCTGGAGAAAAGAAGCAGGGCATAAAAAAGATAAAGTAAAAGAGCCCTCTTTTAGTTACTGTGGAACTGGAGCCCTGGAGGGCTCATGACATCATGAACAGTTTTGGCCCATTTTTTTCTGTGTTGCTTTTAATCTCCTTTTTCTGACTTTCAGCTCTCTTAAGTCCTCTTCATCAATACTAATTATTCTCTACTTTTGTTCTTTCCTCCTCTAGATTTCTCTCCTAAATTTCTCCTCAACAAATTTTTGGGGGATTCTTCTTCCAATCATTATTACACAAGCACGTCATCTAAAATCCTGGCTTCCTAAATCAACTGATCTAGGTACTGTAGCTCTTCATATCTGCTTCTTAAAGCGTTTGTTAACCCAAAAAATAAAAAATAAAGATCCTGTTCCTTTAAAGCATGTTATACAGCACAGTGCTTGTGCTGTGTATTTTGGCCCCCTGAAATACCTGGCTGATCCTGCCAGCTTCTACCCTCCTCTCTGTACGCTGGCTCTGATATATCAGGGCTGCTGAGCCCTGACACCATTGTCAGCATATATGCCTCCAACATACACAGCTATCTGCAGCTCTCCTGTCTCCCTCTGTCCTCCTCCTCCCCCCATCCCTCCCTGCCTGTCATCTCTCACCATCGCTGATCTGCTCCCTGCTGCTTCAAAACTAACTGATCTGTATATCATCCCCTCTGTCAGATAAAAAGCTGTGTCCTAGTGCCTATGCTTTATAGAAAAAAACAATTTCTACCTGTCTTAACAGGGTCTTACAGCAATCACACGACTCCAGGCTCTCAGCTCCTCTCGTCCCCTCCTCCCTGGCTGACGTCATGGGGAGAGCAGACAGCCTGGAGTCATCTTATCGCTGGGAGATGCTGTTAAAACAGGTATATGTGTGTATGTGTATATATATATATATATATATATATATATATATATATATATATATATATATATATATATATATATTAGCACAGGCACTAGGATGCAGCTTTTTATCTGACAAAGGGGATGATATAAACATGAGATAGTGGCTTAACAACCATTTTAAGTCCTTTTGTTCATGACCACAAGAGGGCCATACGGCATACATTCAAGTATATTTCTCTGCCCAGGAGTGACAGGTAGATTGTTCAGCCATGTACAGCCAGCCTGTACAAGCTGACTAAAGCCGCGGCTCTATGTGTACATGCTTACCAGGACTGAGGTATTCAGAGCAGTGCGTAAGTACTGTAAACAATGTGTTTTGCCTATATACACATACAGCCATGGCTTCAGAAGACCTGTCATTGATTTGTACAGGCTGGCTATACGCAGCTTTACAATCCACCTCTCAGTCTCGGCAGAGTGTTAGACCCTAAATGGCCCTTTTGGAGCCATGTACAAGAGTCCTAATTATATATACAATACATAACCCAGTACTTGTATCCCTCTAATGGTTATACAGTACATGTATTAGACATGTCAGGATTGTTACTTAATAACTGCTAATATAAACTACCTGTCTTAAAGTGTATGTAAACCCTAACAATGGGCTGTTAAAGTGGTTCTAAAGCCTTAGGCTGGGTTCACACTGCCATACGGATCAGCTCATAGCAGGGGTCCGGTGCGTCCCTGTTCACAATTCAGGTCTGATTTCAGTCCGAATTTTTGGCTGAATTCGGACCTGAAACGGACCAGAAGACGGACAGGACTCCTGTGCAATTTGCTCCGGAGCCGCTTCGGAGATCTGTGAACTGGCTCCATTGAGTCACAATCTCCCGACATGCGAATTTGATGCGGGATATCCACATCCATTTCGAACCCAGCCTTAAGGTTTTTTACCTTAATGCATTTGCATTAAGGTGAAAAATCTTCTGTGCTGCAGCTGCACCCCCAGACCCCCCCCCCTTTTCCTTACCTGAGCTTGATCCAATCAAGCGATGTGCACGGCTCCAGACGCTGTCCTTCCCCTCATTGGACAGGTTGATAGCAGCAGGAGCCATTGGCTAATACTGAAGAAATGGCTGCACACCAAGATCCATCAAAATTCTTGTTTAATAAACAAACATCCCAAGTGTACAAACAATTCAAATGGTAGACGCGTTTCACACACTAACAGGTGCGCTTATTAATTCATTGGCTCCCACTGCTGTCAATCAAATCCTGTAATGTGGGGGGTGGGGCCTAGTCCCACTGTCTGTGTCAATAGACGCAGCAGCGGGACTCGGGACAGGGCACACAGGGTGCTCCTAGGGAAAGCGGCTGGTGGGGAAACAAAAAGAAGAAAAAATCGGAGCTGTTCTGTGCAAAACCACTACACTGAGCAGGTAAATATAACAGGTTTGTTAATAAAGTATCAAGTATGGTGCTGCGCTAATCCAGAAATTGAATATCGTCCCTTCCCTACGCGTGACATTACACACCTCGTGACTTCATCAGGGGATACGTATACCCTGATGAAGTCACGAGGTGTGTGATGTCATGCGTAGGGAAGGGACAGGCACTTTTCACTGACAGATGCGTACGAGCTCGCCGCTCGTTGGAGTTCTGTGATCTTTGCTGTGTTTTATGTGAGTACCGTTTACTTTAATAAACCCGACTTTGGTTTGAAATTACTACACTATGTGGCACCCCCTTCTTTTTATTTACGGCCCCTGTGCCCCCTGAGGGACTGAGACATATGGAGATCTAGCCTTGGATCCAGGATCTACATGAGAAGGAGCCAGTATCAGCGGTTTTGTTTTATGCTGTGACCTCAGTATTATGAGGTAAGGGACCATTTCTTATCAGTGTAGGATTGGTGCATGAAGAGAAGCCACTATTCCTCTCTGGTCTATACACTTCACGGTTTCCACCTATCTTATGGAAAGCCTTATTGAGAAATATTGTTTTATGTGTAAATTCACCGATTGGCACTACATGGACTGATTTGCTATCTAAGTCACTGGATTTATTGCACTTGGCACTTTTTTTGTTTTTGTATTCTCTTTGTTGTTTTATATCATACATTAGATAACTTTATAGATTCATCACTGGTTTTGTTTGCACTGGACACTTTGATATTATAGTGCGTCCCGAGGTGTGTTTGGACGCACTATATTGTCTTGCACTGAATGATTTATATTTTTCACTAGTGTTATGCTGGATGTACCAGCATTTTTAGTATATTTGCACTAAGATCTATTAAGTTGTATTGGTATGTAATTTTGGAGGATGTATGCACCTTATTGCACCCTGCACTTTATTTTTGCATATTAGCAAGCAATTTTATATTTAGTGTAAACACAATTAGTTTATCTCACTCTCCCACAGGGATAGTTCTATACCAACCCATATTGTGACTCTTAGCACGATTTTTAATTATTTATGGATTAGCGCAGCACCATACTTTATTTACTGTTGCGATAGGGGTGAGCTGGACCCTATTCGGTGTAAGCAGCTTTTCCAGGGTCATCTTATACTTCCACATGGTAACGCGGGAATAACCATTCTAGATTTTGTGTAATAGGTTTGTTATTAAAAAAAAAAACACAAGACAGGGCTGGCTACATTCCTACTACATACAGCGGGAACATAGAGAATAAACGTAGCCACTAACAGGAAGTCTGATCACAGCAGCAAAGATAGCTTTGAGTAAGGCTGAGTTAAGAAAACATGAATAGAATTTTTTTTTTTTTTTTTTTAAAGTTTAGTATAATTTTAGCCCTGGTTCACACTGGAGCATTTTGACATGCAATTTGACATGTCAAATCGCATGTCAAATGAGCAACAATTGCCATCAATGGCAACGTCCTAATCGGTGCGACGCCGCATATGCGGCGCTGCACTGATTTCAAATAGTAGTTTCTGTACTACTTTTTGCGATTTCGGGCTGCGATTTACATTGACATCTGTGCAGAAACCTGCACAGATGTCTCTGAAATTGCAGCCGAAATCGGAACTGACATGCAGGAGTGAAATCATGCGAGTTAAGCTGAACTCGCACGGCTTCATTCCCGCAGCTCAGTGTGAACCTGGGCTCAAGGAAAAAAAAATCATGAAAAAAGAAATGCATTTAGCCACTACATTCACGTACATAAGCTGCAATAAAAAAATTGCAAGAAATACTGCAATATATTGATTTTTTTATCCTTGGGTTTAGATAAACTTTTTTTTTAGTCTAATTGTACAAACTGCTAACTGTAGGATAGATGATACAGAAAAATAAGAAACTAAATAACAATAAAAAATTAATAAACACTAGTTTAAAGACATGAATGTAAGGTGTCTGAGCAACCTTACAACCTGCTTATTTTTAATGGAAAACCTTATCTATTACATCAACTTATCCAGTAACACCATTGAATCCAATTTTCATTGGATTCAATATGAACTAACACTCATTTAAAATTTTGTATCTAAATTTATTAGACTGTGCAATCAAATTATATGTATCGCAAACTGATGAACGTGCATTCATAAAGAGGAACATTATAGCCCACAAACCTTGCTGCATTACTAAGCTGAAAATACATAGGGGGTTATTTACGAAAGGCAAATCTACTTTGCACTACAAGTGCACTGCAAGTGCACTTGGAAGTGCAGTCACTGTAAATCTGAGGGGTAGATCTGAAATGAGGGGAAGCTCTGCTGATTTTATCATCCAATCATGTGCAAGCTAAAATGCTGTTTATTTACCTTGCATGTCCCCCTCTGATTTACAGCGACTGCACTTCCAAGTGCACTTGCAGTGCACTTGTAGTGCAAAGTGGATTTGCCTTTCGTAAATAACCCCCATAGTGTCTATACAGCATAATGATTAAGTGTTAAAAGTGTAGCGCTATAAAACCATAAACTCTAAGTGTGACCATTGGTATAATCACTGAAAAAATCCCAATGTGTAAGGGATATATAAAAGTGGCACAAATCTACCCAATAGGGGAGTAAACCATATTACCAATATGATAAGTACATATATGCATAATTAGATAAAAGTGAAACAAATACCGTATTTATCGGCGTATAACACGCACATTCATTTTAAGAGGGAAGTTTCAGGAAAAAAAACTTACATTTTAAATAAGAAACTTTGAAGCAAAAAAAGGGTCAGTGCCCATCTGCAGCCTCACAAGTGCCATCAATGCAGCCTCATCAGTCCACATCAATGCAGCCTTACTCATCAGTCCACATCAATGCAGCAGCCTTTACCATTGCCATCAATGCAGCAGCCTTTACCATTGCCATCAATGCAATGCAATGCATGTGAAATAAAGTGCCAATATGTAGACATAGGAGAAATCTAATAAGGCAACAGTCCAAAAGATGTTGGCAAATATGTATTAAAAAGTCCAAAGAGGGTGATCCTAGACACCTGGACACATATTCATCAGACATCAACACTTCAAAAGAGGCTGGGATAGTAAGTGAGCCACCACCAATGATCATAAGGAGGCTTACCAGATGTTGATGACTTGGGGAGCCTTATACCACCCAAGTCATAAAGGCTTGTAAACCAGCTGACTGGAAAGGTACATCTGCTTGAACAGCCACAATGGATCCTGGGTCATAACTACAACTTGACACAAACAATCCCAGACAGCAGCATATAGGTAGTACTCCAATGGGGAGCCCAAATCTGGTGTTCACATATCATGCAAAAATAGATTAAAATACTCGCATAGCGTGATACCGTTTGCACAAAAATTTATTGAGTAGAATAAATAGATAAACTCACATGGTAAAAGATAATGAAAAGTATGTACAGGAACAAAATCGGTATGTAAAGTGGGTCCACCCGACGCTTTTCTGCTAAAAAGCCATCATCTGGGGTGCGGACCCCACAAACATTACCGCTTATAAAGTGCTAATGGAAATTCTATGGCACCAGAAGTGTAACAGTATTACATCACTTCCGGTCTATTGGACCGGAAAGGTCCGAAGTAAATAAAACATCTTTTAAATAGTGATAGTAAACTTGTTGCCCTTATATAGATATAATAGATTATATAAAAAAATGTTCTTTATACAGTAGCTGTGTAAAGAGAATCCAGGCTGCAAAAAAAACAGAAACTAATCACTGCGTTAACACACAGCGTCGCAGCGTTCTAGCCGGAAGATAATTCAAGCCTCACTGTGAGGAAGGTCATGTGACCCGACCGTTCGTGCCATCATTACATGGCAAACGTCGTGGCCCACACCACCAATAACCAACCAAGCCTCGATATAGGTGAAGCATAGGACGGGATGATTCAACCGGCTCGGCCGTAATGGCATTAGATATTAGCAAAAAGGGCCCCTCATTAATGTTAAACAATATGTAAACTAAATTCTACATTAAAGAGAGAGCCTTCCCTAAGAACACATTTATGAACATATAAATGGAAGTTAAAAAAACGAACCTTACAGTGGGACCACATAAAAGCCCATATAATAGGTGAAATCAAAAAAGTATAGAATCCACCTACAAAAATATTAAATGGTGATATCAAAAGAAATAATATATAGTCGTATAGCATATATAAGGGGCCAACGGTCTACAATCTGATTACAGATGGCACCGAAAAGGCCCAACAGAGGGTAATACCAAAGATGGATAAAAAGCCATATATCAATTTCCAAGTGGGGTCATCGGTTGCATACAAAATATACAAAATAAATTAAAACCAATATCTCCATCCATAAATTACAATACCAAATAGGATATAAATCACTAAATGGCCATGATTAAAATAAAGAAATTCTTTCCTATTAGGACTGGTTGATAAACTAATTTATGTCCCACTCCACATTCATTCCTTGTGGATGGTGGGTCTGTAATTCGTATATCCAGAAAGTTTCCAATCTGGAAACTCCCCTTAGATTGGCTCCTCCCCTCCATGGAGCAATATATTTATCAATAACCAAAAATTGAGTACCAGTCGGATTTCGGTCATGATACTGTCTGTAATGCCGAGGTACTGTGTGTTTAGTACTGCCAGACTTAATTAAATTAATATGTTTGGTTACCCTAACTGCGAAGGATCTTATAGTACGGCCAACATATTGTTTACCATACGGACATGTTAGTAGATAAACGACATTGGTAATTGCACAAGTGCAAAAATGTTTAATTTGATTAGACTCGATTGGTCGCTGTTGATAGAAATTCCTCATTAGCCCTTCTACCACATGTATTATATTGGCAAACCGTACACCTCTTACACGGATGGCATCCAATCCAATTGTGGAAGGACGGTCTGCTTGGAGGATTAACAATAGTTGGTGCCAACTTACTTTTAAGTGAGGGCACTCCTCTATAGATCACTTTAGGTCTTTCAGGCAATAATGGGCCAAGAATTTTATCATTTCTCAAAATATCCCAATGTTGTTCAAAGATGTATTTTATTTGCTAATGTTGGGTCAAAAATGATGTAAGGAATCAATGAATCGTCATTTTCTCGCCGAGGTTTATCCTCCAGCAATAAAGAACGATCTACACCGAGAACATTGGTTAGATCTTGGTCAACTTTTACATGGTTATAACCTTTCTCAAGGAATCTTCCTCTTAGAATGGTAGCCTGAGCCTTAAAGGTATCGATTAGGGCTGCAACTAACGATTATTTTCATAATCGATTAGTTGGCCGATTATTGTTTCGATTAATCGGTTAATAACATCAAAAGAAGGTGTGGTGTATAATTTAGTTAATATGTAAAGTTTTTTTTTTTTTAAAAGGCAATTTATTCTTAAATATTTCTATGCAGTGGTAAATATAAATAACCAACTATATGGTTAGGGAGCAAAATCTCTAATCCACTCTGAGAATAACAGACAGAAGAGATATACTGTATATACTATTAGAGTGAATATGGTAAATATCAGACTCAGAGATCAAATTTTTTTTATTAAAAAAAAACAAACAAACAATGTCTTCCTTCAAAAAAAAGTGTAATTTTAAGATCATTCGTTTTCGATTTTCTAATTGTTAGTGGGGTCAAATTGACGTTCATTTTCAACCACAGTGACGGGAAAATTTGGAAATAATAGAAAACTTCTTGGTCAAAGGAATTTTCAGACAGTGTATGTGGTTTTCGTTCAGAGATTACATTCATTTTAAACAGAGATGTTAAAAGCAAGTGAAAATGTCAAACAACATTCTTTCATTCAGCGAATGTATAAAGATTTTTCGTCTGAATATTCTCGTCTGAAAATTGATCCTTGTGGCCAGCATAAGGCTCGGTGCACACCTATGCAGTTTGCTTGTGATCTGTTTCTGCAGTGCTTTTTGATTTTTGCACACAAGTTTGCTGCAATTTGTGTTTTTGCATTTTTTTGGCCAATTTGTTGTTGGGCAGATTAAAAAACACAAATTGCTGCAAAAACGCATTACATGCTTTTCTGCAGCTTCTCCATTGAAGTATATTGAACCAAAAAAGCACAGTTTTGCGTTAAAAAAAGTCCCTGACCCTTTCCAAACACGCAGTGGCTGAAAAAAGTATAGATGTGAACGTGTCCTGTAGGAAACCATGTAAATGAACTGTAGTGTGTTTCTGCAAAAAGCACCAAAAAACACACATACTGTAGATATGAACCAGGTGTAAGACGTTTAGTAAAATAATGGGGTTAAAAAAAATAAAATTAGCCCTTTATAGTACAAAAAAAAGCAGATAATCACTACTGTAAGGGGTTCATTTTTTTACTGTAGAACTGTGAAAGTAATATTTACAGTAGCGATTATTTGCTCTTTTTGTACTATAAAAGGGCTCATTTTAGTTTTTTTAACCCCATTATGTTACTGGCCGATTAATCGATTATGAAAATAGTAATCGATTATTTTCATAATCGATTAGTTGTTTCAGCCCTAGTATCGATATCAGTACAGTTCCTGTGTAAGCGCAGGAATTTACTTTTTGGAACCGACCTCAGCCATGACTTATGGTGGCAACTGTCAGTGGGTATGTACCCGTTCCTGTCAGTGGGTTTGAAGTAGGTACTAAAAATAAATTGTTAAAGTACTTGAACAAGATTCAAGGTCAACTTCTCCTTGTTGTGGATGAATATCCCACCTAAGACTTTTTTCAATATGGACGTTTTTGACTATCGTGCATCACATAAAGTGAACACAGAAGGCGTGTTTGTTGCCACAGGCAATGACACGGAAATTGGAGGCCTGTTCCTAAGACTTAAAAACATCATGGTTTCAGAACTACACCTTCAATGGGGCCTAGTCTTTCTGGAACAGTATGTGACAGAGTGGTCCCACGCAGTCTTAGGTGGGATATTCATCCACAACAAGGAGAAGTTGACCTTGAATCTTGGTTCAGGTACTTTAACGATGCTGGTATAGACTTTTAGTTTCCTGATCACCAGGAAACTGGATCGTCTTTCCATTTTGGATCGAGAGATCAGGGAGTTGAAAGACAAACTGCTGACATATAAAAACTCAGTTGAATACAACTCCTTGTCCTCCAATCTCCAAGCGCATCTTATTAAAGAGGATAAGGATCAGAGAACAAAAAACATAAAAAGTATTTGCGGGATATAGATAGATTAGGAGATATAGGAGATTACAAGTCGGGTAGGGTATTTGGCTGGCAAAAAACAGCTATTCCATCTATCCCAGATCCGTCCATGGATACTAACACCCTAAGTTTGGATATTGTATCTCCCTCTACTGATCATTCTGTACACCCCAAACCCTCCATGAACAGGAGTCAACCACATGGTGAGGGCCACCAACCACCAAGGGGTCGACATAGAGGGAACTATTTCAACCAGCATGACTATTATTATCATGAACAAGATACCTCATATAAAAGGGGATCTCCTGTTCAACTATTCTAATTATTCTAATCCTCCCTCCACCTATATCTACATATAATAGATATTCTCCATTATAGGACCGTCGTAACGAAGGAGTCTATCCGTTTCCCAATGCTGAGTATAATCCATCCCCTTATAGACATTCACAACCCAATTCCAACTCTCGTCTAACCCAGGGTTTTCACGAGGACCCTCAAGGCAGGAAAAGAGGTCCAGAACTAAGAGAGGGTCCAGAGGAGGGAGGAGGAACCAGAGAAGGAGAGAGCGCACATAACCTGCCAAGGGGTGTTCAATCTGAGCAGTACCATACTGACTCAGAATGAAAAAATTGTTTTAAATAAAAATTTACTCCTCCCTGTAAGATCAACAAATTTAATACGTTTGTGGACATACATAAATATATTAGAAAAATTAATATTCAACGCTACATTCCTTCAAATCCAACAAGAAGCGTAGCAAGGGCGGCTACGTCCGGGACGGTGCACTCAGGGTTTTCCAACCCTTCCCTTTTAAACCCTCCTAACCAACTCCCTCCAGCTATACATATGTTTAGGGACTTGGTGTTGAAAGATCTTGCCAAGATTCCACCAAAACGGAATTTTTGCAATCCTCTGCCTCAGGCAGGCTTAAGGTCCTTGTGTGACAACAAGAACTTGGTCATCCGCCCCGCCGATAAAGGCGGAGGCACAGTCTTGTTGGACAAATCAGACTATATGGGAGAAATGTATCACATCTTGAATGATCGTGAAACCTATAAAGAACTACCCAATAACCCAATGCTCAAATTTAAGAAAGAATTGAATGGCCTCATCTCCAAGGGTTTTGATTAGTTTATTTTACATCATAAAGAAAAGTCGTTCCTTGCTCCTTTAGCCCCACGAATTCCTGTTATTTATTATTTACCTAAGGTCCACAAGGACCCCCTTCATCCCCCTGGACATCCTATAATAAGCGAGATAGACTCTGTCACCTCCAGAATAGGGAAATATATCGATTTTTTTTTTTTCTACAACCTTCAGTGCGGAACGTGCCATCCTATCTTCAAGACACAAAAGATGTGATGAAATTGCTATCTAATGTCTCCTTTCAAGGTGATTTAATTATGGCCACTGTGGACGTGGCATCTTTATATACTTGTATTCCACATCAGAAAGGGATAGAAGCTGTTCATAAATTTTTAAATAGGGATGCTTCTCTTGCCACTCCACAAGTTGAGTTTATTGTCGAATTAGAATTTGCCACTCAACATAATTACTTCTGGTTTGATGGCCGTTTTTATCTGCAACATAAGGGGGTGGCGATGGGAGCTAAGTTTGCTCCAAGCTTGGCCAATTTATTTATGGCCAAGTGGGAGGAGGATGTTGTCTATGCCATGGACAATCCACAGCTCATACTGTGGGCCCGATACATAGACGATGTATGGGGGGTACTTCCGATGATTTGAATGAGTTTTTTTTCGGTACTTAATACAAATGACAGAGGTATAGCCCTTGCATAAGATCCAGGAAATGTATTTTAGACTTGCTGGATTCATGTTATAGAAAGGAAGGATCAACAATTTATTTTTAGTACCTACTTCAAACCCACTGACAGGAACGGGTACATACCCACTGACAGTTGCCACCATAAGTCATGGCTGAGGTCGGTTCCAAAAAGTCAATTCCTGCACTTACGCAGGAACTGTACAGATATCGATACCTTTTAAGGCTCAGGCTACCGTTCTAAGAGGATGATTCCTTGAGAAAAATTATAACCATGTAGAAGTTGACCAAGATCTAACCAATGTTCTCGGTGTAGATCGTTCTTTATTGCTGGAGGATAAACCTCGACGAGAAAATGACGATTTCAAATGGTCTTTCCTTACATTATATATATATATATATATATATATATATATATATATATATATATATATATATATATATATATATATATATATATATATATATATATATATATATATATATATATAATTTATGGTCGGAGCCCTATGTCCGATATGGACATAGAAAACACTTATAGTAAAGATAAGACTTACCATCGGAAATAGACCTAAAAGTGTGGACTTACCATATGAAATGGACCTGAAAGTGTGCCTTGGTCTCATGGCCGGTATGCCAAAATAAGGGGGCATACCCTGGTTTAAGAAATGATGATTATTCTGTAAGAGAAATGAATGAAATGAATAGTTGAGAAATGCTGTGAAATGGGGATGGGAGGGTGGGTATCGCACACAGGAAACCGACAAGCACCACAGGTGAGCGGGCTGCTTAAATACCCCCCGGGCTCCTCCCATAAATTCAGGCCACCATATTGGCCTTCCTACTTATGGTCGGAGCCCTATGTCCGATATGGACATAGAAAACACTTATAGTAAAGATAAGACTTACCATCGGAAATAGACCTAAAAGTGTGGACTTACCATATGAAATGGACCTGAAAGTGTGCCTTGGTTTCATGGCCGGTATGCCAAAATAAGGGGGCAAAAACATTCAGGTAGGGTTATAATTTTATTGGTTTTCAGTTATTTATTGAGCCAATTTGGAGAATGCCTGTGCCATCTCAGTTTGTGGATTGGGGATGTACCGGGCGAAGCAGGCTGATTTCCACCTGCCTAGTCTTTTGATGATGTGATCTGGCACCCCGTGGCGGGACGCCGCGGAGGCTGCTCCGATGCGGAAAGAGTGTCCGGAATACTGACTAGGGTTAAGGTGAAGATTGCGGAGAAGTATCCTTATGTGGCTCACAAACTGAGAGGCGTTTAAGGGTTTGACTGGAAATGGTAGAAGGGGACTGCTGTCTGGTTGCTCAGGCAGGAGAGATAGGAGTCGGTTGAGTACAGCGACTGGACACCAGCTGTTGTTGGTTCTGTAGAGGTGGATGTTCACTCCCGAGCCCGTTTGCTGGGTTTTAGAGACCTCGAGGTGCAGGATAAAGTGGTCTTGGTGTCGAAGCAAGTGTCGTCTGCATAGTACTTGGTCTGTGGGTTTGTTAGAGGTGAATTCGCCAGGCCGCAAGAACCCATAGTAAGCTAAATATATGGCTGCTTGTAAGACCGTGCTGGGGAGCAGACCGAATGGCGAAGTAGCCAGAATATTTGACATGTCCCTAAAGATGGGCCCCGTAATGGGCAAGCGCTTAGTGCTGATGACTGGTTGTTGTCTCTGTATTCCCCTTAGGATGGCTCGTATAGCGTGAGATGAGAACAGTGACGATTTCGTCGGGTCTTCAAGCGCCATGAAATGTTGAATGCCGGCTAGGTATAACCGGATGGTGTTGTAGGATAAGGCTAGCTGCGTGTGGCAGTGTGCCGTGAAGGCCAGTACCTGTTTGATATCTGTTGGTTCTTTGCGGCTGGACGTGAGGAATTTATTGAAAGCTTTCCAAGCTGTCTGGTAGGCTTTGAGTGTGTTGCGGGAGAGGGAATTATTTATGAGTTGCGTAGCTCCGTGTAGATGTTGCACTAGTCCAGGGTCAGTTGTGACCAGACGGGGATAGGGGCCGACATTGGATCGGCATCGGGAACCTGTTTGAAAAAGGAGGGATAATTGAAACGTGATAGTGCGTCAGCTGCTGAGTTGTATCTGCCGGGAATGAATTCACAGTGTATGTTGAACTGATGTTGTAAAGAGAGTTGTACCAACCTGCGCAGGAAGGACATGACTGCTAGGGACTTGGACCTGCCTCTGTTGATGATGTCTGCCGTGGCCTGGTTGTCGGTGGTGAAGACTACGGTTTGTCCTGTCCAGTGGTGGCCCCAGAGTTGTGCGGCTGCCACTATGGGATAAAGCTCAAAGAGGGCAGATGTTTGGGAAAAGCCGGGTATCAACAGTATCTGTTGAGGCCAGGGTCCTGAAAACCAATGATGGCCAAAAATTGCCGCGAAACCTGTGGAGGCTGCAGCGTCAGTCACTACCTGGGGTGAATGGATCGAAACCATAGGTATAAATAGAGATATGCCATTCCAGGCGGACAAGAATTCCTCCCACATTGATAGGTCCGCTATAGCTGCGGAGTCTAATTTCAAAATCTGATCAGGGTCTTGAGTTTCTGACAGAAATCTCAGCAGGCGTGACACAAATGTGCGGCCTTGTGGGATAATTTGCATAGCGAAGTTGAGCATACCCAGGAGAGACTGCAACTGTTTTTTGGTACAGCCCTTGGTGTGTGTAAACTCGTGAAGGACTGCCCTAATGCGTGTTAATTTGTCGGGGGGGAGACTGGCCTGCATTGCGCAGGTATCCAAGCTGACCCCGAGAAAGGTGATGTTTGCTGGACCATCGACTTTGTGCTCGGCGATAGGAACGTTGAGGTTTCCAAAAATAACTCTAAGTTTGTCGAGATCTGCTGGGGGTTTGTTGGGCGGTTCTATCAGTAGGAAGTCATCCAGGTAATGGATGACTTCATGGCATTGGCCCTTGTGTAATAGTATCCAAACGAGGGACTGTGCGAACGTGTCGAAGAGCCACGGGCTACTCTTCGAACCGAAGGTGAGTTTCGTAGCAAAATAATATGCTTCCTTCCATTTGATGCCATGCCAGCACCAAAGGGATGGGTGGATGGGCAGGAGTTTGAAAGCATCCGATATGTCGGCTTTGGAGAGCCAGGCACCTGTGCCTGCTTTGATGATCGCTTGTATTGCCATGTCAACGGAGGAATATTTTAGGGAAAACTCTTCGGAGGGGATCAGGGAATTGAGACTGGGTATGTGCGAAGAATGAGGCGCAGACAAGTCGTACACCAAACGCAATTTATTAGAGAATTTGCCCTTGACAAGCCCAATAGGGCTGACTCTCCATGTGCTGAAAGGGGGGCAAGTGAAAGGGCCTATTACGTAGTCTCGATCTACCTCTGCCTGTAAGAGCTGATCTATGGCCTGTTCGTCGATGGCTGCCGAACGAAGATTGGCGCATTCGTGAGTACTGTGGGGCAGTGCGATGAGGCCGGTGTGAAAGCCTACTGTGAAGCCTTGGATAAGGTAGGTGGCCAGGGAAGGGGTGGGGTGTGAAGTGAGATACAGTCCTAGCCATAAGATGTTGATTCGGCTTAGTCATGCCCTCTTGTGTTGCTTGACTTCACACAAATTCCTAGGGTGTGCTCTTTGGCATATAGTGCAGATGTGAAGTAGACGGCATTGGCTGAAGTTGCAGGACCCATAGTTGTAGTTGTTACAGATGGCTGCCCCTCCCACGGTTCGGACTGGGCGTCCGAGTTTGTCCACCTGAGGCGTTGGTTCAGGGATCGACTGGCCCTGTACTGTACCTGAGGTAGAGGGGAACTCGAAGGGCCGTCTGATCGCCGTATTGGCGCACCAGGTGGCAGTGTGGGTGGAAGACTGGCAAATTGCACACAGAGGTGAGCGTAAGCCGGCAAAGTGGCGGCAGAAGAGCTCTGTGTCCATGAGACTCCAATCTGTGGTGATCTGGTATTGTGCGAATCTGGCGGTGGCCTTGGCTGAGAAGGAACGATGATAATCGTAGAAGGCGAAACCTCCATACTTGTGGCCCAAGTCTACCACAGTATGGAGGTATAAGTCCAGCTCTTCCCGCCTGCTAGGGGTGGCTGAGCACAGGACATCTCTGAGCATGCCAAAGGCCAGGGTAAATTCGGGGACTGATAGCTTGCGGTTCAGCCTGGGGTCTTTGGCTTTAAGGACCACCGATATGTCACCCCAGGAGTAGGCCTTATTTTCTGCTAAATCATGCACGGAGATCAGGAGAGAGGCCAGGTTGACGTCCTTGCCGTCTAAAATGTCCTTCCTGATACTGGTTGGGACCAGATGGGAGGGGTAGACAATGGCGCTTGAGCCTGAGGTACCTGTAGGAAGAGGTGTCAAGGTCTGAATTGCCGTTGGGTCGGGGACAGCCGTGGCCGGTCGGGCCTCCAGAAGTGCCACCCTGGCTTGGACGTCTGCAACTGAGGTGGATAGAGATGACACCATCGTGTGTAACTGCGAAATGGCCGATGATATGGACTGGAGGGATGCCTGTTGGGTACTGGGTCCTGCTGCTGATGGGGGGAAGAGGAGTTTGAAGAGCTCGCCTTTCCTCGCTGTGGCGGGGAAGGGGACACCTCTGCGTCTGAGCTCTGCCGTCAGTTTGGGGATAGTCCATCCCCTGAGGGATTGCACGCTGCCGCTTTCTGAAACCGGAGTAGGTGATAGAGGGGCCGTGAAGTCTTCACTGCCGGCCTGGGACATGGTTGCTCTGGTGAGGATCTCGAGCTTTATTTCCTGGTTGACTGTAACCTATTGGGGGTGAGATGAATTTCAAGTTTTTCTTTGATCCGCTGAGTCATACTTACCCGACTTATTCTCCCTTTCCCCCCCTTTTTTTTTTTTTTTTTTTTTTTTTTTTTTTTTTACCTGGGGGGATATCGTCCAACCTGGTGCAGGGTGGACCTACTGAACTTTGACTGACCTGAGGAAGATGAAAGGTGACAATTCGTGAAGGGATTGCTAAGTAACTTGGAGCAATGATTTGTATGGTGCTTGCAATTTGTGACAATAAAATGGTTCGAAATGTTTGCCTTGATTGTGAAATGAATGAACTGCATGACAGAGGTGCGGCCTGGTCGTGTCACGATTTGTTCGACCGTGAACCGGGCTCTGGAGCATGTATTGAAATGAGGCAACTGAAAATATTGGTGCTCCTGGGACGAATCGGTGCTTGTTTGATGCATCTGGATTCGAATAGGAGTGCAGTATTAAATGAAATGAGAGAAATGATTGTTTTGACCGAGGCTCGAATTGGTTGTGCCGTGTTAGCGACTGGCAACTAACCGAGCTCTGGTGTAGGTATGAAATGTGATCGGAACCAGTGATGCATGCCGTGACGAATCGGTGCGCCTCGGATGCGACTGGTTTCGAAACGGTGATGCGTTGTGGGAGTGAAATGGTAGAAATTGCATGACAGAGATACGGGTCAATCCCTGGTGTCTGCGATTCAGCTATGATCCGGATTTCTGGAGCATGTATCAGAAATGTGGCCAATCCTGGGCACGCCGAGACGAATCGGTGCATTTTCATGCGACTGAATTCCTGTCGGAACGTGATAATGAAATGATAACCATGACAGAGGTACAATTGACTGATAAACGTAACTCTGGAGCATGTATAGAAATGAGGCCAATCCTGGGGCACGCCGAGATGAATCGGTGCATTTTCATGCGACTAAATTCATGTCGGAACGTGATACATGGAAATGAAATGATAACCATGACAGAGATACAATTGATTGATAAACGTAACTCTGGAGCATGTATAGAAATGAGGCCAATCCTGGGGCACGCCGAGACGAATCGGTGCATTTTTCATGCGACTGAATTCATGTCGGGACGTGATACATGGAAATGAAATAACCATGACAGAGGTACAAATGACTGATAAAACGTAACTCTGGAGCATGTATAGAAATGAGGCCAATCCTGGGGCACGCCGAGACGAATCGGTGCATTTTCCATGCGACTAAATTCATGTCGGAACGTGATACATGGAAATGAAATGATAACCATGACAGAGGTACAATTGACTGACAATAACGTAACTCTGGAGCATGTATAGAAATGAGGCCGTAATAACTGGGGCACACCGGAACGAATCGGCGCACCTTTTGGTGCGATTGGATTCAAATCGGAGCGCGGTAGGTGACTGAAATGAGATATGATTTGAAATGTCAGAAATGAGTTTTAGAAATGTTTTCAGAAATGAGAAATGATTTGAAATGTCCGAAATGAGTTTTTAGAAATGTTTTCAGAAAAGAGAAATGATTTGAAATGTCCGAATGAGTTTTTAGAAATGTCTCAGAAATGAGAAATGACTGGTATCGAACTAACTTGATTTGATAATTTGCAAGTTGCGACTGGCTATGGCTGTTTAGTAATACCGACATGCTAGAAATGAAGCGGCGTCAGCGTCGCTGTGCTATCGAATTGTGACATATCGAAAGTACGAGCGATATACATTGCAGTTTGTGCGATGCGGGTGAAACGAAATTTTGAACTCACGGTTTAGTGACATGATATGAAAAACGAAAAGTCCGACGGGACCTTACCTGCGACAGCCAAGCCAGACGCGTGGTACAACTATAACGAAAACGCGGACTTCGAAAGTTTTGAGTACGGAGTATCGAATACGGGAACTGCGAGGCAAGAACTTGCGGACGCTGGTATATCGAATAGTCGGCTTAGTGACGTATATCGCGCACAGGAAACCGACAAGCACCACAGGTGAGCGGGCTGCTTAAATACCCCCCGGGCTCCTCCCATAAATTCAGGCCACCATATTGGCCTTCATATATAGATAGATAGATAGATAGAGGGGAGGAGCCAATCTAAGGGGAGTTTCCAGATTGGAAACTTTCTGGATATACGAATTACAGACCCACCATCCACAAGGAATGAATGTGGAGTGGGACATAAATTCGTTTATCAACCAGTCCTAATAGGAAAGAATTTCTTTATTTTTTATTTTTAATATACTTTTTTATTTTATAAGTTAAACTTTCTAACGCAATTTTTTAATCATGGCCATTTAGTGATTTATATCCTATTTGGTATTGTAATTTATAGGGATGGAGATATTTGTTTTAATTTATTTTGTATGTAACTGATGACCCCATTTGGAAATTGATATATGGCTTTTTATCCATCTTTGGTATTACCATCTGTTGGGCCTTTTCGGTGCCATCTGTAATCAGATTGTATACCGTTGGGGCCTTATATATGATATATGACTATATATTATTTCTTTTGATATCACCATTTAATATTTTTGTAGGTGGATTCTATACTTTTTTGATTTCACCTATTCTATGGCCTTTTATGTGGTCCCACTGTAAGGTTCGTTTTTTAACTTCCATTTATATGTTCATAAATATGTTCTTAGGGAAGGCTCTCTCTTTAATGTATAATTTAGTTTACATATTATTTAACAATAATTGAGGGGCCCTTTTTGCTAATATCTAGTGTCATTACGGCCGAGCCAGTTGAATCATCCCATCCTGTGCTTCACCTATATCGAGGCTTGGTTGGTTATTGGTAGTGTGGGCCGCGACGTTTGCCATGTAATGATGGCGCGAACGGTTGGGTCACATGACCTTCCTCACAGTGAGGCTTGAATTATCTTCTGGCTGGCACGCTGTAATGCTGTGTGTGGACGCAGTGACGTCACGAGGCCGCTTTAGAACGAGGCTTGGTTTTGTTTCGTTGTTTGCAGCCTGGATTCTCTTTACACAGCTACGGTATAAAGAACATTTTTTTAATATAATCTATTATATCTATAAAAGGGCAACAAGTTTGCTATCACTATTTAAAAGATGTTTTATTTAGTTCTGACCTTTCTGGTCCAATAGACCGGAAGTGATGTAATACTGTTACACTTCCGGTGCCATGAAATTTCCAATAGGGGGTCATTAGCACTTTATAAGCGGTAATGTTTGTGGGATTCACACCCCAGATGATGGCTTTTTAGCAGAAAAGCGTCGGGTGGACCCACTTTACATACCGCTTTTGTTCCTGTACATGCTTTTGATGATCTTTTACCATGTGGGTTTATCTATTTATTCTGCTCAATAAATGTTTGTGCAAACTGTATCACGCTATGCGAGTATATTAATTTACTTTTGCATGATATGTGAACACCGGATTTGGGCTCCCCATTGGAGTACTACCTATATGCTGCTGTCCGGGATCGTTTGTGTCAAGTTGTAGTTATGACCCAGGACCCATTGTGGCTGTTCAAGCAAATGTACCTTTCCAGTCAGCTGGTTTAAAAGCCTTTATGACTTGGGCGGTATAAGCCTCCCCAAGTCATCAACATCTGGTAAGCCTCCTTATGATCATTGGTGGTGGCTCAATTACTATCCCAGCCTCTCTTGAAGTGTTGATGTCTGATGAATATGTGTCCAGGTGTCTAGGATCATCCTCTTCATTTTTGGACTTTTTAATACATATTTGCCAACATCTTTTGGACTGTTGCCTTATTAGATTTCTTCTGTGTCTACATATTGGCACTTTATTTCACATTGGTTATATCCTTTTTCACTCATTTTTACCTCCTTCACTTATTTGTTTCACTTTTATCTAATTATGCATATATGTACTTATCATATTGGTAATATGGATTACTCCCCTATTGGTTAGATTTGTACCACTTTTATATATACCCTACACATTGGGATTTTTTCAGTGATTATACTATCTTAAAATTAACCTAACGGTCACACTTAGTTTTATAGCGCTACACTTTTAACACTTACACATACTGCTTCGGTCTATAGCTGTGTTGGCTTCTATTTATACCTCTATTCTACACAGCGCTGTATTTTTCTTTTTCATATAAAACATAATGAGAACATATGAGCATTCTTTATGGACCTAAGTAGTTACTGCAAATTTCAATTTGTATCTTGTTAATTGAGTAGCACAGGAATTCTGATACATTCTGGTTATACTGCCACCTACAGGAGGTTTGGACCCTGTCAAAATGAAAATTGTAAGCCAGCCCCCATATAACCCCTCCTCTGCCTCAGTTTTTGCTAGTGTCCTAGGAGGTTGGAGATCTTTTCTTAAAGTGGAAGTAAAGCTAAAACCTATTCGCAGCCATATTCTAAAACTAATCTATCTAACCCTGTAAAAAAAAATGGCTATACATACCTTTTCTGAAGCCGATCCGGTCTGGCCTCCAGCGACAGATGCTGTGTGCAGGAGAGAACCGACAACGGCTGTGAAATGTCTGGAAGGTGACGTCACCCAAAGAGTTGCTATGGGGTTATGTTGTCAGTTGCCTCTCCTGCACACGCCTACACACTGAAGCCGTTGCTGACAGCTCAGTGTGGGACTGGAGCAGCTGCAGAACAGGTAAGTATAGTGATTTCTTCTTTACAGGGCTAGATAGATTTGTTTTAGAATGTGGCTACAAGTAGGTTTCACCAGATTGAGGCAGGTCAGGAGATTTCTGGGGCCATGTTCTGTTCTCAGGTTTAGGCAGGTCCTATAGGGCCCTAGACACACCATGGGTGCTAATGTGGATGGTTTGTTGTTTATACTAATTTTATTCTGGTACCCTTTCCACAACTCTGGGGTTACAGTATACTTTTCATCCCTGCCTATCATGTTGGTGTGCCTATTGTGCTCCCCACCACTTTGTCGGGGTGACTTTGTTGGATTGTACCCTTGAGTTCCCTATCAGTCTCAGGGATTACTTCACAATCCTTGGTGGCTTTTGCACTCTTATGATTCCACATTCTTATTTGGTTTAGCAAGACTGATTGTCTAACCAGTAAGTCTCTTTCTTATCATGAAACTTTACTTCCCTGAATCCTGAGTCAAGCTCGGGGTAACAGTGCAGAGTATCCAGCGGAGCCCTTACCTTGTCCTGGGTTCCAGCGATGCCCTCCACTGTCCTCGGCTGTGCTCCGCTGTGATCGCCAGCGCGATCACCGCAACTCACTTCCTAGTTCCGTTCCCTGCGAGCAGCAGCGGCGCACGGGAGCGGAACTGGGCGGGAAATTTAAAAAGTTCAAAAGTTCAAACACAATAACACACATATAAAAAGAGGTGATACAGTGTAATCTGAGAGGATTACATTGCATCATCTCACTGATACAGTGCCCCTTGCCCCAGTGCCCCTTGCCTCCAATAAAATATTGAGGAGATGGAATCCAAAAAGTGCCATTTCGCTAAAAAAACGCCTTTGGAGCAGTTGAATGACAGCGACAGCGACACGGAGTTGCTCCCAGAACTCAGCGATAGTGAGTCGTGGGGAGATTTATCGTCTGACACTGATCTGACAAGTGACAGCGGTGATGATCCTGCACCTGACATCAGCGATGTGCGCACTTGGTGCCCTATTGAGTGCGATACGGACCAGGTAGCGCCCCCAAGATTTCCCTTCACTGGATCACCTGGGATGAAGGTCGAACTTGAGCGTGACAACCCTCTGGCATACCTGCAATTATTTCTCACAGAGGAGGTAATTGAAAAAATTGTCACAGAGACAAATCGCTACCAGGAGCAGCAATCCGCTACGCTGCATGCCAGGTTTTCCCGAAGCAGAAGGTGGGAACCGGTGACTAAAGAGGACATCTGGCTCTTGCTCGGACTCATTATTCTTCAGGGGGTGGTGGGGAAACCACGCCAGAAATGGTACTGGACCACCAACAAGTTACTGGCCACTCCGTTTTTTGGTACTGTGATGTTCGAATACCGTTTTTCCCTCATCATGAAATATTTCCACTTCACTAACAATGAAGAGTTTGAGGCCACGCATCCTGCGCCCAAGCTAAAAAAAATCTGGCAGGTATGCCAAATTATTGGGAACAATTTCCAGCGGGCCTACGTGCCAGAAAGGGACGTCAGCGTGGATGAGAGTTTGATGGCCTACAAAGGACGCCTAAGCTGGATCCAGTATATTGCATCCAAAAGAGCGCTGTTTGGCATCAAATCATACATGCTCTGCGAGTCACCCACTGGGTACATATGGAACTCGGTCATGTACACCGGTAAAGGCATGAAGTTCAACCCCAGGTACAGCAACTATGGGATGGCCACATCATCTGTCCTTACACTGCTGGAGCCATTACTGAACCAGGGATATTGTGTGACCATGGACAATTTCTATACGTCGCCAGAACTGTTTGAGGTTTTGATCCAAAGCAAGACGGATGCCTATGGTACAGTTAGGCCTAACAGACGTGACATGCCATCTATGTTTGGCAAGAAAAAACTCAAAACCGGAGAAATTGTTGCCTGGCAGAAGGGTAAGATGATGGCAATGCGATGGCGAGACATGAATGACGTGTGTCTCATGAGCACTGTGCACAATACCTCCACTGCTACGGTCCACACAAAAGGTGGGAAAGATGTGCTGAAGCCGCAAGTCGTGATAGACTATAATTGCACTATGGGAGGTGTTGACCGAGCCGATCAGGCAATGACCTTTTATCCGACTATGCGGAAACAGCAGAAAAAATATTACAAAAAGATTTTCAGGCATCTTCTGGAACAATGCCTTTGGAATGCGTACATCTTGTACCGAGCAGGGAGTGACAGGCCTCTTGTTCATTCAGATTTTATCTGGAAGGTGGCTGAGCAGATTTTTGTGAAACACCAGAAGCCATCAGTAGATGTGAACAGACCTGGACGACGTGCTGTTGGTGTTGCCAACCCAGAACGCCTAACAGGTCGGCACTTTATGGACTATATACTACCAACCGCAAAAAAGGCAGCACCTACCAGGATGTGCGTGGTTTGCTGTTCAAACAGATGACAAGGGAAAAAAAATACAAAAAGAAAGCAGGTTCTATTGTCCGGATTGTGACGTGGGACTGTGTGCTGTACCTTGCTTCAAAATTTATCACACTCAGGATGTTTATTGAATTTTCTTTGTCTGACAAAATTCTTTAGTTTGTATTACATTATTGAATAAAATTATTTAAAAATTTAAAATCATGATTTTGTGTTTCAAACTTTATCACATCTGGGATGTCTACTAGAGTCTTGTTTGGTCAGGTTTAAGTAAGTAATTACTAAGAATTGCAGGCCTATAATACATAGCATCAAATTTCCATGCAAAATAATTGTACCGCTTTCAGCACAAAATTCCAGACAGAATCATACCGCCAGGGAGGTTAAGCCGACTGTGGGCTTTCAGGTGGAAGTGATTCGGCCACTGGAGGTACTAAAATTGACTACTGTTTTCAATACAGTTAAGTGTAAAAAATGTAACATATAATAAAAAAAAACAATATGTTTACAGTTCCCCATCTTCACATACTGTACACCCACATAAACATATGCAATGGGTGCATATATGTACAATAACAACTATTGTGCCACACGTGGAATATTGCTGTGAATGTTAAAGTGAAAGCAATAATTCTAGGGCCAGCATTCAACTCTAAACTGATAAGCTGTAAAGAATGTTTAAAGCTTTACCTATGGACAATTTTGAGTACTGACGTTTGTTGCTGTTTCACGGTTGCACACAATTTTAAGGCTTGGCATGTTTGATATCTCATTACTCTTTACTGCACAGTATAGAAACCGCCTTCGTCAAAGTCACCAACGACCTTCTGTTATATATAAGTAGTTGCGCGCTGCCACTTAGCAGCAACCTTTTAGTTTAGTTTGTTATCACCTATGTGTTCCCACAATAAAAACAAGGTATCAAATATATAAATGTGACAGCGCTGCTAATAAACTCATAAATAAATTAATGACAAAGAATTTTAAAGTGCACAAATATCCAGAACAAAGTCCAATAGTGACATATAAATGACGCTGCTAATATACTAATATCATAATGGAAAATAATTTTAAAGTGCACAAGTATCCAAAACAAAGTCCAATAGTGAGTGACAGATGGTGAATCTTCTAAAGTGCAAAGAAAAACAGGTATTTTCAACGTGCTTCACTGAAATTCTGCATCAATCTTTAAAGCGCTCCCACCACCACGTGCAATGGTCGCTCACCTCCTTGTTAGACCCAGCAGGGGGTCAACCACACTTTACACACAGTGCAACTCTCCTTTAAGGAATACTCCACACCGGTCCTTAACGGTTCCTAGTAAGCTCTTTCGAGTAATGAACGCTCTTGCAAGGAGTGCAGAATCCTCCCAATATAACTACTTCAGGATTGGTTCCACATTGATTTCCAGCAGTTCCACAGTGACATATAAAAACAAAAGTGCTTCCAATACTGCAGTATCCAGGGTATTAAAAGGAAAGAACCTCACCACCCCAGCAAATGTTAAACTCACATTAGACTTATTGGCTTATCTATAGATGGCACTGTACTTGAGCTTCAGTCTAAGTTGAAAACTCTAGGAGTGATATTTGATGCTAATTTAACCTTTGGTCCACCTGTACAAAATATGTCAAAACATCTTTTTTCCACTTAAACATTGCTTGACTGTGTCCTATGCTATCATACACTGTAGCTGAAAAGCCGATCCATACATTTGTGTTCTCCCGACTACTGCAATGCTCTACTCGCTGGTGCACCTAAATCCACTAATCGACTTCAATTTGTCCACAATTCTGCAGCCAGAATTCTGACTAGGTCTGGTACAAGTGATCATATTACCCCTATCCTGGAGTCCTTGCATTGGCTTCCCAAATTCCGGTGTTCTGTTTGTCCCCTCTACTCACTTACACTCGATGGGAGACAGAGCCTTCTCCTGCTATGCTTCAAAACTCTGGAATTAATTTCCAAAGAACATCAGAGAGTCATCTACTCTAAACTCATTCAAATCAAATGTAAAATGTTTATTCCCAGACTCATATGCCCCATCTCGCTCCTACAAATAGATGTAAAAATCCTAGCGAAAATCCTCGCCCTGTGCCTCAACAGAGTAATACTCAGTCTGATACATCCTGTTCAGATTGGGTTTATGCCCAACAAAAACACTGCATTTAACCTACGCAGGCTCTTCATGAACCTACAAGCTGCACATGACAACATTGGATCCAGGGTAGTGGTGAGTTTAGATGCCGCTAAGGTGTTCGATTCCGTGGAGTGGAATTATCTTTGGGAGTGCCTCCGTAAATTTGGCTTCGGCCCCAAATTTGTCAAATGGCTACAACTTAAATATCAGGCCCCCACTGCCCGGATCCAAGTCAATGGCAGGATCTCTGAACCGTTTGCACTGTCCAGGGGCACTCGCCAGGGGTGTCCCATATCTCCACTACTTTATGCCCTGGCCGTGGAGCCCCTGGCCATTGCTATCAGAGCCCACCCCCTTATTAAAGGTCTCCGCACGGGCCAGATGACTGAGACCCTCAGCCTATATGCAGACGATATGCTCCTATACCTGGAGGACTCGGGCCCCTCCCTAGAGGCAGCTTTGCAGCTGATAAAACAATTTGGAGAATACTCCGGCCTACATATTAATTAGTCCAAGTTCCAGATCCTCCCGCTGGACCTGGATGCCCCATCTGCGGCCCAGGCAGCGCTCCCTCTTGTTAGAGCCAATCAAATCAAATACCTTGGAGTGCAGTGCTCAAGAGCTCCGGCAGACTATATAGGCCTGAATTTGGAACCACTATTCGCCCTCCTTAAAACCAAAACTCAAGTCTGGTCCCGACCTCCTCTTGGGGTTATGGGATGTATAAACTTGGTAAAGATGATTCTCCTCCCCAAATTACTTTACCTGTTCTGGCATGCTCCCCTTCACATACCCCCCCCCCCGAATTTTCAAGTCTATGGAAGCCATTCTCAACATATTTGTATGGGGCTCTTCCCAACACAAGCTCTCTTGGCGAACCCTGAAATGTCTGGCTCATCTGGGGGGCACCGCTCTCCCCGATCTAGCCCTATATTATGTTGCCTCCCAACTATCACATTTCTACTACTTCAACCAACTAGATAGACTGCTATTTAGCTCTGGTCTGCTCCCCTTGTATGGGTCCGGTTGCCCACCCGCTCCAGGTTCTCCTACGAGGCTCCCATGGGCCCTCGGACATTATAAACAACATAATATCTCATCATTGTAAAATTTGGCAACATGCCATGAACATAACCAAGGCCCCTATACTACACACACATACGCCTCTGTGGGACAACTCCCTGAACTACGTACTGTCCCTGACCAAAACCTCTGGATAGCCAAAGGAATTCTTTTCCTCTCACATGTCCTGAGTAGGGATGAGCCGAACACCCCCCGGTTCGGTTCGCACCAGAACCCGCGAACGGACCGAAAGTTCGCACGAACGTTAGAACCCCATTGACGTCTATGGGACTCGAACGTTCGAAATCAAAAGTGCTCATTTTAAAGGCTAATTTGCATGGTATTGTCCGAAAAAGGGTTTGGGGACCCGGGTCCTACCCCAGGGGACATGTATCAATGCAAAAAAAACTTTTAAAAACGGCCGTTTTTTCGGGAGCAGTGATTTTAATGATGCTTAAAGTAAAAAAAAAAAAGTGAAATATTCCTTTAAATATCGTACCTGGGGGGTGTCTATAGTATGCCTGTAAAGTGACGCGTGTTTCCCATGTTTAGAACAGTCCCTGCACCAAATGTCATTTTTAAAGGAAAAAATCTCATTTAAAACTGCTTGCGGGTTTAATGTCATGTCGGGTCATGGCAATATGGATGAAAATCAGTGAGACAAACGGCATGGGTACCCCCCCAGTCCATTACCAGGCCCTTTGGGTCCTGTATGGATATTAAGGGGAACCCCGCACCCAAATTAAAATAAGGAAAGGCCCTATATACTCTGAACAGCAGTATACAGGCGGTGCAAACAAGACAGGGACTGTAGGTTTGTTGTTAAGTAGAATCTCTTTGTAATTTTGAACGGGTACATTTTTAACGTGTTTAGCTCCAGCCAAAAAATCTTTTTTAAGCTTTTTGGAAAACATAGGGAAGGGTTATCACCCCTGTGACATTTGTTTTGCTGTCTTTCCTCCTCTTCAGAAGATTTCACCTCACTTTTTTGTCCCAATGAAAAATGTTTTTTGAAAATTTGGGTTTTTTTGTGGAACAAGGATTGGAAAGCATCAGTGGAAAGGAGAAATTGTTTTCCCATATTAACTCTTACAGGAGAGAATTTCCCTTCCTAGGGGTAGATTTCATCTCACTTCCTGTTGTCTCCTTCCGTTTGCAAGTAGGAGTCGTTTGTAAGTTAGATGTTTGAAAGTAGGGTCCTGCCCTATATACTCAGCAGAAATTTGGGCCTTAGGTGTTGCTGTGGCCACAACACTGTAAGCCCTCACAGGGCCCTGCTGTGAAATATTAGATCAAGAATTGTAATTACATGCCCCTGTTGAACAGGAGCTGAAAAATTAGGCCTTAGGCACTGGTGCTGGTGCCACAACACTGCAACCCCTCACAGACACTCTAGTTGGAACGCAGGAACGAGCCCTGCTGCAAAGTATTACATCAAAAATTGTAATTACACGCCCCTGTTAAACAGGGGCTGAAAAATTGTGCCTTAGGCACTGGTGGTGGCGCCCAGAACCAAAAATGTTCTTACAAGCTATCAGCGTGATGATTGAGGAGGAAGAGGATAATTACTCAGGGATAGTCACTCAGCATCAGCATAGGCAGTCTTTGAAGGGATCTGAAAAAAATTATTCAGTTACATCAGCATCAGGTGCTTGGTAGCTGGTGGTGATCCAAGACTGATTCATTTTTATGAAGGTCAGCCGATCGACCGAGTCAGTGGACAGACGCACCCTGTGATCGGTTACCACGCCTCCAGCAGCACTGAATGTGCGTTCCGAAAGAACGCTGGATGCAGGACAGGCCAGTAGCTCAATTGCATACTGTGCAAGCTCTGGCCAGTGATCCATCCTCAAGACCCAGTAACCCAGAGGATTTTCGGTGGGAAAGGTGTCCAAGTCTGATCTTGCCCCTAGGTATTCCTGCACCATGTAAAACAGACGCTGGCGATGGTTGCTGGAACCGATCATACCTTGGGGCTGCGGACCAAAAAATTGTCTGAACGCATCGGTCAGACGGCCACCTTCTCCACCGCTCCTTCTTTGACTGACCGAAGCCTCAGCAACACGTTGTCCAGAAACAGGAGTTTGTAACCTCCCAGTCTCTGGGAACGCGTTGCACAGACCTTTCTGCAAGGCCTCCCGAAGATGTTTCATCCTCTGCTCCCTCTGCGATGGCAAGATAAGGTCCGCAACCTTACCCTTGTAACGTGGATCAAGGAGGGTTGCCAGCCAGTATTGGTCCTTCTCCTTGATACCACGAATACGAGGATCCTTACGCAGGCTTTGCAGGATCAGGGAGGCCATGCAGCGTAGGTTTGCTGAGGCATTCGGTCCGGAGTCCTCTGGGTCACTAAGGACAACAACGTCCGCAGCCACCTCCTCCCAGCCACGTACAAGTCCATGTGTTCCTTGGGACTGATCCCTTAAAGACTGCTGATGCTGAGTGCCAGGCTCCACCTCCATACTGACACAATCTTCCTCCTCCTCCTCCTCCTCCTCGTCCTCTTCCTGTGTGATCGGCGGGCACGCAGGAACACTGTCTGGATAAAGGGGGCCTTGAGAGCTAAGGAAGTCCTCCTCTTCCTGCCTCTGTTCTGCCTCAAGTGCCCTGTCCATTATTCCACGCAGCGTGTGCTCCAACAGGTGGACAAGGGGGACAGTGTCACTGATGCATGCACTGTCAGTGCTCACCATCCTCGTGGCCTCCTCGAATGGTGACAGGACAGTGCATGCATCCCTGATCATGGCCCACTGGCGTGGGAAAAAAAAACCAAGGTCCCCTGACCCTGTCCTGGTGCCATAGTCGCACAGGTACTCATTGATGGCCCTCTGCTGCGTGTGCAGCCGCTGCAGCATGGCCAACGTTGAGTTCCACCTGGTGGGCATGTCACAGATTAGGCGGTTCTTGGGCAGGTTAAACTCCTTTTGGAGGTCCGTCAGCCGAGCACTGGCATTATATGACCGGCGGAAATGCACACAGACTTTCCTGGCCTGCCTCAGGACATCCTGTAAGCCCGGGTACCTGCCCAAGAACCGCTGCACCACCAAGTTAAGGACGTGAGCCAAACAGGGCACATGGGTCAGTTGTCCCTGTCGGAGGGCAGAGAGGAGGTTGGTGCCATTGTCGCAAACCACCATTCCTGCCTTAAGTTGGCGTGGCGTCAACCACCTCTGAACCTGCCCCTGCAGAGCTGACAGAACCTCTGCCCCAGTGTGGCTCCTGTCCCCCAAGCACACCAGCTCAAGCACCGCATGGCATCTTTTGGCCTGCGTACTTGCGTAGCCCCTTGAACGCCTACGGAGCACCGCTGGTTCCGAGGAAGAGGCCATGGAGGAAGAAGAAGAGGAGGGGGTGGAGGAGAGAGGTGTGTCACAATCAGCATTTTGGAGGCGTGGTGGCGGAACAACCTCCAACACTACTGCACCTTGTCCTGCATCCTTCCCAGCTGCCAGCAGAGTCACCCAATGCGCCGTGAAACTTAAGTAACGTCCCTGTCCATGCCTGCTGGACCATGAGTCAGCGGTAATATGCACCTTACCGCTGACCGCCCTGTCCAGCGAGGCATGGACATTGCCTTCCACATGCCGGTAGAGAGCCGGAATCGCCTTCCGTGAGAAAAAGTGGCGTTTGGGTACCTGCCACTGAGGAACCGCACATTCCACAAACTCACGGAAGGGGGCAGAGTCTACCAACGGAAAAGGCAGCAGTTGAAGTGCTAGCAATTTTGCCAAGCTAGCATTCAACCGCTGGGCATGTGGATGGCTGGGAGCAAACTTCTTTCGGCGGTGCAGCAGCTGGGGCAGGGAAATTTGCCTGGTACAATCTGACGTCGGTGTACCAAAAGCAGATTGCCCACAAGTACTTGGCTGTGACACACCTAATTCTACACCTTCATTCCTCTCACTGCAGGTCTCAGAGAGGACTGAAGGTCTAGTGGGGTTGGAAATCTCAGCTGATGAGGAGCAAGGAGAGATCCTCTTTGTTCTTTGGTGTGGGTCTTTTAGATATGCTTGCCAACGAACTGCATGGCAGGTCAACATATGTCTGGTCAAGCATGTGGTACCCAAGCGGGAGATGTTTTGGCCACGCGAGATACGCTTGAGACATATGTTGCAAATAGCAGCGGTGCGATCTGATGCACTCGTCTCAAAAAAGGCCCACACCAAAGAACTTTTTGAATAACGCGCAGAGACTGCAGCGCCCTGCACATGTGGAGCTTTGGGGTGTGATGCAGTCAATGTGCTGCCCTTAGGCTGGCCCCTGGAGGGCATCCTGCCTCGGTGATGTGCCGCCTCCTCCTCCTCCTCCTCCTCCTCCTCTCTCCTATCAGGCACCCACGTTGAGTCAGTGACCTCATCATCCCCTCCCTCCTCATCACTGGAGCAAACCTGGCAGTATGCTGCAGCAGGGGGAGCATGACTGCCAGATTGCTGTCCTTCTTGGGCACCCCCTCTGTCCGTGCTCATGTTACTGCCTTCATCGAGCTCAGTATCATCATCAGAGCCTTCCAAACGCTGGGCATCCTCCTGGAGCATGTACCCAACACTGTGGTCAAACAGTTCGAGGGAATCCTCAGGAGGACATGGTGGAGCTAGGGAAGGAGTCACTGATGACATTGAGCTGAGGGAAGAGGCCGCTGCTTTGCCAGACAAAGCACCCTGGGCATGGGTGAGAGAGGATGAGGAGGATGAGGACGGCTTGGTCATCCACTCGACCAAGTCTTCCGCATGTTGCGGCTCAACACGGCCAGCTGCCGAAAAAAAGGCCAAGCGTGTCCCATGGCCACGTGCTGATGAGGATGCACCATCTCCACGACCAGCACTAGACACAGAGCCTGCTTGCCCTCTCTTATTGGCTTGTGACTGTCTGCCTCTCCTTCTTGGCCTTCCAGACATACTAATGGCCTGTAGCTGCACTAAGCTGGGATAGAACACCTGTAATTTTCTTCAGGTAGCTTTATATACTGTAACCAGACAAGCCTGCCTGTCAGTAGGAAGATAACAGGAACGGATCTAGCTGAACACTGTGAGCAGGACGCACTGCACTAAATGTAAATAGCAGGAACGGATCTAGATAAACACTGTGAGCAGGACGCACTGACTGCACTAAATGTAAATAGCAGGAACAGATCTAGCTGAACACTGTGAGCAGGACGCACTGACTGCACTAAATGTAAATAGCAGGAACAGATCTAGCTGAACACTGTGAGCAGGACGCACTGACTGCACTAAATGTAAATAGCAGGAACGGATCTAGCTGAACACTGTGAGCAGGACGCACTGACTGCACTAAATGTAAATAGCAGGAACGGATCTAGCTGAACACTGTGAGCAGGACGCACTGCACTAAATGTAAATAGCAGGAACAGATCTAGCTGAACACTGTGAGCAGGACGCACTGCACTAAATGTAAATAGCAGGAACAGATCTAGCTGAACACTGTGAGCAGGGCGCACTGCACTAAATGTAAATAGCAGGAACGGATCTAGCTGAACACTGTGAGCAGGACGCACTGCACTAAATGTAAATAGCAGGAACGGATCTAGCTGAACACTGTGAGCAGGACGCACTGCACTAAATGTAAATAGCAGGAACGGATCTAGCTGAACACTGTGAGCAGGACGCACTGCACTAAATGTAAATAGCAGGAACGGATCTAGCTGAACACTGTGAGCAGGACGCACTGCACTAAATGTAAATAGCAGGAACGGATCTAGCTGAACACTGTGAGCAGGACGCACTGCACTAAATGTAAATAGCAGGAACAGATCTAGCTGAACACTGTGAGCAGGACGCACTGCACTAAATGCAAATAGCAGGAACGGATCTAGCTGAACACTGTGAGCAGGACGCACTTACTGCACTAAATGTAAATAGCAGGAACGGATCTAGCTGAACACTGTGAGCAGGACGCACTGCACTAAATGTAAATAGCAGGAACAGATCTAGCTGAACACTGTGAGCAGGACGCACTGCACTAAATGTAAATAGCAGGAACAGATCTAGCTGAACACTGTGAGCAGGACGCACTGCACTAAATGTAAATAGCAGGAATGGATCTAGCTGAACACTGTGAGCAGGACGCACTGCACTAAATGTAAATAGCAGGAACAGATCTAGCTGAACACTGTGAGCAGGACGCACTGCACTAAATGTAAATAGCAGGAACAGATCTAGCTGAACACTGTGAGCAGGGCGCACTGCACTAAATGTAAATAGCAGGAACGGATCTAGCTGAACACTGTGAGCAGGACGCACTGACTGCACTAAATGTAAATAGCAGGAACGGATCTAGCTGAACACTGTGAGCAGGACGCACTGCACTAAATGTAAATAGGAACAGATCTAGCTGAACACTGTGAGCAGGACGCACTGCACTAAATGTAAATAGCAGGAACGGATCTAGCTGAACACTGTGAGCAGGACGCACTGCACTAAATGTAAATAGCAGGAACAGATCTAGCTGAACACTGTGAGCAGGACGCACTGCACTAAATGTAAATAGCAGGTACAGATCTAGCTGAACACTGTGAGCAGGACGCACTGCACTAAATGCAAATAGCAGGAACGGATCTAGCTGAACACTGTGAGCAGGACGCACTTACTGCACTAAATGTAAATAGCAGGAACGGATCTAGCTGAACACTGTGAGCAGGACGCACTGCACTAAATGTAAATAGCAGGAACAGATCTAGCTGAACACTGTGAGCAGGACGCACTGCACTAAATGTAAATAGCAGGAACAGATCTAGCTGAACACTGTGAGCAGGACGCACTGCACTAAATGTAAATAGCAGGAACGGATCTAGCTGAACACTGTGAGCAGGACGCACTGCACTAAATGTAAATAGCAGGAACGGATCTAGCTGAACACTGTGAGCAGGACGCACTGCACTAAATGTAAATAGCAGGAACGGATCTAGCTGAACACTGTGAGCAGGACGCACTGACTGCACTAAATGTAAATAGCAGGAATGGATCTAGCTGAACACTGTGAGCAGGACGCACTGCACTAAATGTAAATAGCAGGAACAGATCTAGCTGAACACTGTGAGCAGGACGCACTGCACTAAATGTAAATAGCAGGAACGGATCTAGCTGAACACTGTGAGCAGGACGCACTGACTGCACTAAATGTAAATAGCAGGAATGGATCTAGCTGAACACTGTGAGCAGGACGCACTGCACTAAATGTAAATAGCAGGAACAGATCTAGCTGAACACTGTGAGCAGGACGCACTGCACTAAATGTAAATAGCAGGAACAGATCTAGCTGAACACTGTGAGCAGGGCGCACTGCACTAAATGTAAATAGCAGGAACGGATCTAGCTGAACACTGTGAGCAGGACGCACTGCACTAAATGTAAATAGCAGGAACAGATCTAGCTGAACACTGTGAGCAGGACGCACTGCACTAAATGTAAATAGCAGGAACAGATCTAGCTGAACACTGTGAGCAGGACGCACTGCACTAAATGTAAATAGCAGGAACGGATCTAGCTGAACACTGTGAGCAGGACGCACTGCACTAAATGTAAATAGCAGGAACAGATCTAGCTGAACACTGTGAGCAGGACGCACTGCACTAAATGTAAATAGCAGGAACGGATCTAGCTGAACACTGTGAGCAGGACGCACTGCACTAAATGTAAATAGCAGGAACAGATCTAGCTGAACACTGTGAGCAGGACGCACTGCACTAAATGTAAATAGCAGGAACAGATCTAGCTGAACACTGTGAGCAGGACGCACTGCACTAAATGCAAATAGCAGGAACGGATCTAGCTGAACACTGTGAGCAGGACGCACTTACTGCACTAAATGTAAATAGCAGGAACGGATCTAGCTGAACACTGTGAGCAGGACGCACTGCACTAAATGTAAATAGCAGGAACAGATCTAGCTGAACACTGTGAGCAGGACGCACTGCACTAAATGTAAATAGAAGGAACAGATCTAGCTGAACACTGTGAGCAGGACGCACTGCACTAAATGTAAATAGCAGGAACGGATCTAGCTGAACACTGTGAGCAGGACGCACTGCACTAAATGTAAATAGCAGGAACAGATCTAGCTGGACACCGTGAGCAGGACGCACTGCACTAAATGTAAATAGCAGGAACGGATCTAGCTGAACACTGTGAGCAGGACGCACTGACTGCACTAAATGTAAATAGCAGGAATGGATCTAGCTGAACACTGTGAGCAGGACGCACTGCACTAAATGTAAATAGCAGGAACAGATCTAGCCTAATCTATCTAACTCAAATCAAATGACACTGTCTGTCTCTCTCTCTATCAGCACACCGGAACACACTACACAGGGCCGCCGTGCAGGCGGCCTTATATAGTGTGGGGCGTGTACTAAATCCCCTGAGCCATAATTGGCCAAAGCCACCCTGGCTTTGGCCAATTACAGCTCTCTCTACTGACGGCGCTGTGATTGGCCAAGCATGCGGGTCATAGTGCATGCTTGGCCAATCATCAGCCAGCAATGCACTGCGATGCCGCAGTGAATTATGGGCCGTGACGCGCCACACGAATTTGGCGCGAACGGCCCATAACGTTCGCAATTCGACGGACGGTCGAACAGCCGATGTTCGAGTCGAACATGGGTTCGACTCGAACACGAAGCTCATCCCTAGTCCTGAGCAATGGGTCAATCAGGTCATTTCAGGCCATCAAGGATGACTTCGGGTTACCTAACCAAATGCTCTACGGCTACCTCCAGCTCCGACACGCCCTTAACTCCCAATTTGGTGGTTCTGTCCTACGACTTGAGACGCTGCCCCTTGTGAGTGTGATCTGCGGGCAGGACCCTAAAGGTCTGATATCCTTCTTCTACAACAACCTCATACTGCCCGCGGCCACCTCGCAGGCGTATCTGCTGAAGACCAAATGGGAGATGGACCAGGGAGTGATGGAAGATGAGGATTGGGAGGATGCATTGACTACTTCTAAGACGGTGTCTCCTAAACTATCAGACAGACTCATACACTTGTACATCTTGCATAGGTCCTACCTCAACCCAACCTGTCTATCTAGGCTTAAACCCAATTACAGTCCGGCATGCCCCAAGTGCGGAGACCCCCAGGGTACATTTTACCATTTGCTATGGTCCTGCCCAAAACTCCAGGAATACTGGTCCCAGGTATTTAGGTTTCTTCACGACCACATGGGCTCCCAGGCTATCCCTGTGCCCCCACCAGTGCCTACTCGGCATTCTCTCTCTCCCTGAAGAGGAGAAATACCTCAACATATTTCTACAGGAAACGTTATGTCTGGCCAGAATGCAAATCACCCGCACCTGGATTAAAATAACTCCTCCCACTATTCAGCAGTGGATGGGAGCGGTGAACTCCACACTCCCCTATAAAAAAGGTGCTGTATCTACATAGAGGTTGCCCAGTCAAATATAACAAAATATGGGACAGGTGGCTGGAGGATGCGTCCACATGCATAGATTAGGCCCAGCCTACAGTTGCGACATAATACTCAGCGTAAATCAAACACTCGCTGCTGCCCCTCAGCCTTAAGGCTCATATGCTGCTGTGTATAATACTTGTCATCTGCTGTACTCCACATGCTTATGCAGGAAGGTAAAATCACCCCCTTGGGTGGACCTATTACATATGTTTGGCCCTTTGAAATGCTCTAAATATTGTGAACAGTTATGCAGAATGCCTAATTGCAATTCATGTCAAATGTGATATCCTTTTGTTTAGTGCCTGTTGCACTTGGTACTCGATTATGTATCCTTTTATTTTTTGATGCTCAATAAACGTCTTTTTGATCAAAAAATGTTTTTCTTTACACAAGCTTTCACTTAATTGTCCATTTTTTTTCTTTTATGTTATCCTTTGTATTCCTTGTGCTTTCTTTCTAAAGGGCTTTTAGAAGCTACATTTAAAGGCACTATATAAAATAAAGTTTATTATTATTATTATTGTTGCAACCCCATCTTTTATATTTTACCAAATATTGGGTAATATGGGTTATGACTTAAAATATTGCCACTATAACCATTTTCACTCCAGGATCTATGCTTTCAGACAATATATAATGTTTGGGAGGGTTAACTAATCTTCATTCCTAAAATGTGCATTGTACCATTGTGACGATCCGGGGTGATTAGGTTCAAGTGGTGCATGCAGTTTCCAGAAACGTGCCACTCCAGACTGCGTTTTTTAGGGCATGGCAGCCCACTTTTATTTAAAGGTAATGAAAAAGTTCAAACAGTAATCTTCCCTCGCAGGGGGGTTCCACCATCACTGTATAAACACAAACTATAGCCTCTTGCTTACTCAACTTTACCCTGCACTTTTTGGGTTTCAGGTTTGCTGATACCTGCGTGGTTACCCCTGGCAACCGCTTTCTCAAAATTACCCAGTTCAAAACCACCAGGAACTCTGGTCCCATCACTTGCTAGGACAGTTTCTGAGGAGGGACCACAGACAGGGAAACAGTTACTCTCTATGTGACATTCCCACAGATTCACATCGCTCCCTGTTGTCCAACATTTCATCAGCGACTGTTCTTGCACAACACTTTTTTGCATGCCAGTTTTTAATACATCTGACCTGTCCAACAGCGCTCCGGAGTGCCACTCATACCCAAGCGTTGTATGGAGCAATCCAGCGCACTGTGAGTTAACTTTCCACAACACCAAACATTGCATTAAATGATTCAAGCATTTGCGATTTTCTGCCCACTACAGCCTGCAATATCCAGCTCCTATCAGCCATACCCTGTGGTACCAGTTCTCCAAACACAGGAGAGGACGGCAGGATATATACTAGCTGTACACTCCATAATGCTAACATTTCATTAAGTCTGTCACAAAAATACACATTTTCTCCTTTTTTTTTCATTGTGGACACAATTTCCGCTGTGCATTTACACTCGCTCGGACCTTCAGTCATGAGAGGATCAGTCTCTGCAACAACTGGTGCACCTTGGCCTATAGGCTGTTCTGCAAACACCTCTACTGGCACAGCAGCCATAGCGTCCACTACTCTTTTAGCCGCAAAAGCTTCTTTCAGCATTGCTATTAGTCTCTTGGCCAAATCATCCCAGTAGGTATTGCTCTGTTGGACTACATCGTCCCAATGAGACCTAGACAGACCAAGAGGCTCAACAGTAGGGATGAGCCGAACACCCCCGGTTCGGTTCGCACCAAAACCTGCGAACGGACCAAAAGTTTGCATGAACTTTAGAACCCCATTAAAGTCTATATGACTCGAACGTTCGAAATCAAAAGTGCTCATTTTTAAAGGCTAATATGCAAGTTATTGTCCTAAAAAGGGTTTGAGGGCCCGGGTCCTGCCCCAGGGGACATGTATCAATGCAAAAAAAAGTTTTGGGAGCAGTGATTTTAATGATGCTTAAAGTGAAAAAAAAAAGTGAAATATTCCTTTAAATATCGTACCTGGGGGGTGTCTATAGTATGCCTGTAAAGTGGCGCATGTTTCCCGTGCTTAGAACAGTCCCTGCACAAAATGACATTTTTAAAGGAATAAAAGTCATTTAAAACTGCTTGCGGCTTTAATGTAATGTCGGGTCCCGGCAATATGGATGAAAATCAGTGAGACAAACGGCATGGGTACCCCCCCCCCAGTCCATTACCAGGCCCTTTGGGTCTTGTATGGATATTAAGAGGAATCCCGTACCCAAATTAAAAAAAGGAAAGGCATGGGGCCCCCAGGCCCTATATACTCTGAACAGCAGTATACAGGCGGTGCAAACAAGATAGGGACTGTAGGTTTGTTGTCAAGTAGAATCTGTTTGTAATTTTGAACTGGTACATTTTTAAGTGTAGCTCCAGCCAAAAAAATCTATTTTTAAGCTTTTTGAAAAACATAGGGAAGGGTTATCACCCCTGTGACATTTGTTTTGCTGTGTGTGCACCTCTTCAGAAGATTTCACCTCACTTTCTGTCCCAATGACAAATGTTTTTTGAAAATTTGGGGTTTTTAGTGAAACAAGGATTGGTGATAAAGCATCAGTGAAGAGGAGACACGTTTTTCTCATATTAACTCTTACAGGAGAGAATTTCCCTTCCTAGGGGTAGATTTCATCTCACTTCCTGTTGTCTCCTTCCGTTTGCAAGTAGGAGTTGTTTGTAAGTTGGATGTTTGAAAGTAGGGGCCTGCCCTATATACTCTGCAGAAATTGGGGACTTAGGTGTTGGTGTTGCCACAACACTGTAAGCCCTCACAGTTACTCTTGGTGGGCGCAGGAACGGGCCGCGCTGTGAAATATTAGATCAAGAATTGTAATTATATGCCATTGTTGAACAGTGGTAGAAAAATTGGGCCTTTGGTGGTGGTGTTGCCACAACACTGTAAGCCCTCAGTTACTCTTGGTGGGTGCAGGAATGGGCCCTGTTGTGAAATATTAGATCAAGAATTGTTATTGCATGTCCCTGTTGAACAGGGGCAGAAAAATTGGGCCTTGGGCACTGGTGCTGGCGCCACAACACTGCAACCCCTCACAGATGCTATAGTTGGAGCGCAGGAATGAGCCCTGCTGCAAAGTATTGCATCAAAAATTGTTAAACAGGGGCAGAAAAATTGGGACTTTGCCACTGGTGGCGGTGCCCAGAACCAGAAATGTTCTTACAAGCTATCAGCATGAAATTGAGGAGGAAGTGGATTGTCACTCAGCATAACAGGATAGTCACTCAGCATCAGCATAGGCAGTCTTGAAGGGATCTCACATTAAAAAAATCAATCGGTTACATCAGCATCAGGTACTTGGTAGCTGGTGATCCAAGACATTCATTTTTATGAAGGTCAGCCGATCGACCAATTCGGTGGACAGGCGCACCCTGTGATCGGTCACAAAACCTCCAGCAGCACTGAATGTGCGTTCCGAAAGAACGCTGGATGCAGGACAGGCCAGTAGCTCAATTGCATACTGTGCAAGCTCTGGCCAGTGATCCATCCTCAAGACCCAGTAACCCAGAGGATTTTCAGTGGGAAAGATGTCCAAGTGTGATCTTGCCCCTAGGTAATCCTATGTGAATCACCATGTGAATCAGACGCTTGTGATGGTTGCTGGAACCGATCAGACCTTGGGGCTGTGGACTAAAAAATTGTCTGAACGCATCAGTCAGACTGCCACCTTCTGTGACTGACCAAAGCCTCAGCAACACGTTGTCCAGGAGGACCAGGAAATTGTAACCTCCCAGGCTCTGGAAACGCGTTGCACAAACCTTTCTGGAAGGCCTCCCGAAGATGTTTCATCCTCTGCTCCCTCTGCGACAGCAAAATAAGGTCTGCAACCTTACCCTTGTAACATGGATCAAGGAGGGTTGCCAGCCAGTAATCATCCCTCCCCTTAGTACCACGAATACGAGGATCCTTACGCAGGCTTTGCAGGATCAGGGAGGCCATGCAGCTTAGGTTTGCTGAGGCATTCGGTCCAGAGTCCTCTGGGTCACTAAGGACGACATGATCTGCAGCCGCCTCCTCCCAGCCACGTACAAGTCCATGGGTTTCTTCGGACTGTAAATGATCCCTTGAAGACTGCTGCTGATGCTGAGTGCCAGGCTCCACCTCCATGCTGACACAATGCTCCTCCCCCCTCCCCCTGTGTGATCGGTGGGCACGCAGGAACGCTGTCTGGATAAAGGGGGCCTTCAGAGGTAAGGAAGTCCTCCTCT
>JBBDGP010004867.1:0-162114 GCA_037952835.1 Lithobates septentrionalis | reverse complement strand
TTTCTGTGGTGGGGATTTGTTAAACAGGGGGGAAGAAAGTGTAGCTGCAGCAGCGAAGCACACAGATCACATTATACCTGTCAGATGAGACCCAGGAAATGGAGGTTGGCGTGGCGGCTCCCTGTGCACGGTGTCCCGGTCCCGCACATGTCCTCCAGGCTCCACTAGTTTCGGCTTCAGCTCAGAGGAGGTGGGTGGAGCTAAGTACCAGGCGCGCACGGAGAAGGAGGAAGTTAAATCCTCCTCCGCTCTGTATTCTGGGGCATCGCTCTGACGTCACTGGTTGCTACACGCCAGGCGGCTAGCAACCATTCTGGGCAGTGAGCCAGCAGCTGTGGAACTACAACATAAAGCGGGTCTCGGCCGGCCTGCCCGGCCAGAACAAGTGACAGTCGGTAAAGCGGCGATGGTGGCCTTTTTAGGGGGCAATCCAGGGACACTGTATTGTCCGGGAATGAAAGGATCCTGTCACTGAAACCGGCCCACTGAGCCATCGGCCCACCGGGAAAGTCCCGGTAGTCCTGATGGCCAGTACATGCCTGTCCTCTCCGTGAAATACACCGGCCTCTTGTAACCATTGGCCTCTAGTTTCTGAGATCCTCCTATGGATGTTGGGTGCACAGTGAGGGAGGGGAAGGTCGCTGTCTGTTAGACCAACATCAGCATAGAAATTGCAGTTTGTACGTCGGTTACTAACCAGCCAATGCCAGCTGTAGGTTATTTTAAAGGGGGTGGTCACCAGGAACTGAGCAACCTTCAAAGATGGTAGATCATGCAGCCTTGCATGTCCTCCTAAGGCCAGTGTGAAGGTATAATACAACATGCTTGAGCTAGGTGTGGCCCGCAGTCCCCTCTACATGGAGGTCCAATATTCTCTCCCATGTGTGGCCCTCAGTTCCCCTCTACATGGTGGTAAAATATTCTCTCCCCTGTATGTGGAAGTCCCATACACTTTATTTAGGTTCCTCTATAGCTGAATGAAGCTCTGTAACATAAGTGGACAGATATTAATCAGATGAAGTGGCAGACAATGGGCTGTGATCTCTGTTTTGTACCTCCAGGATTATTAGGGGAAGTCAAAGTCTCAGTGAAAGCTGTAGAGGAGGAGGAAAGGGATTAGCCTGGGAGCAGCAATACATGAGACGTGTTTACTGGTAGATGTAAGGTGGTGTACACTGCAGGATACATTTCCATTTTATGGTTTTATTTCAGAAGAGACGCAGGTTCCATTGTTTCCTTGTTCCTGTAATTGGTAGATTTCCATAGAGCAGAACAGTGTACAATGTACTGGCCTTCCATTGTGTGTAGAGGAAGCTCATCTGCCCCGGGTTATGCTGCCCTTGGTGCCCTCGTGAGGTGACTCTTCTATTTAAATCCATAGACGGTGTTCTGGGTGCGGCCAGTTTCTGATATTGGAGAACAGTTGGGGTTTTAGGGCGGTTTACTGAATTATGTTATGGGAGAGAGCAGTGCAAAGTATGGTGTGAGGACTCGAGGTGTCCTCCTGGATGTACTAATGGGACCTATGAAATGCCATCATGAGGGTTTTTTGTTTTTTGTTTTCCCCAGGAATCTTCCAGGACAGCATACAAGGTGGAGGAGTCTCTCTCCCGGCTGCTGTCCTGGAAGTTGAGTTATCAGAACAAAAGTGTTTTTTGTTTTTTTGAGGGATGTGTGATGTTAATGTGAGTTTCTGTACAATTTCTGCTGTTTCCAGGCCGGCTTTCTATCATTCTGGCTTTCCGCTCTCCACCAAAGGCTTCATAGACTGACTTCTACTTCTTCTTCCTCTTTATTTTTTTTAGCTGGCTGGAGGAACTCTTTTAGGAGTGGGGATCTGGGTCAGCGTGGACAGCAACTCTTTCCTGAAGATATTTGGTACACTGGGATCTGGAACGGATAGTATTGCTTCCCAGTTTGTCAATGTTGGATATTTCCTGATCGCCATTGGAGCTCTGCTGGTCATCCTGGGATTCCTCGGCTGCTGCGGCGCCCAGAAGGAGAGCAAATGCCTGCTGATTATGGTAAGGCGGGGCAGGGTGGCTGATGGGGCAGGGTGGGGTTGATGGGTGAGCTGGCAAAGCCTGCTGTCTCCATAGATGGGATGACATTGCCGTATCTGGGGGTTTTTGGACTGTAGAGTCCTTCAGCCTAGAAATTAACTTTTTATGGACAGTTGGTGGGAGCTGACCCCCAGACATCGAGATATTTTATGTGTTTAAAGTGTAAGTAAACCCTCCTATCGTTTTCAGCCAAGGAAGCTGCCATCTTTGCCTCTGTTTAATCTACAACTGCCATGAAGCTGCACATGTGATCAGTTATGACACCAGCCATTGGATGGTTTGACAGTTTGGTTGAGAGCACAACCAATGGGAGTGTTACATTTCCGGCATGTGCCGGAAATGAAGCTGTTTTATGGATGGGTTTACTTCCGCTTTAAATAGGAGGAACTGACAGACTTTTTTTTTTACTTTTTTTTTTTTAATAGTTCTTCTCCATCGTACTGATTATCTTCATCGCAGAGATCGCCGGCGCTGTGGTCGCTCTGGTCTATTCTTCTGTGGTAAGGACCTTCTAGATACTTTTATCTCTCAGCAGATACTTCCTCCATGGAGGGGGAGGGGGTTAGGGATGTTAAGTGACGAATGCCGCAGGAATTGGGAGGGAGACACGCACATCTAGATTTAGTAAATGCATCTCGCTTGTGGATTTTAGAGAGTTGGAGGGAATTGTAAGAAACTGGTAATGGGATCATTGGGGTGATTTTGGTGCCTTGATTGGCTGATCTCCCCTGAAATGAAGTGCGATTTTCTAACAGATCACCCTTCTCTTCTCCAGGCGGAAAGTTTCCTAATATCTGTCCTGACTCCAGTTCTGAAGAATGAGTACGGGAGCAACCAGGCTGTCACTTCCAGCTGGAACAACACAATGAAAGACGTAAGAGGCGCTGGTGACCGCATGTTACCTCTCTCTGTACTATTCACACTGGCTCACTTTGTTTTTCTTTCCAGTTGAAGTGTTGTGGGCTAACCAACTACACAGACTTCAGCAATTCCACCTATGCGAAACAAAACAACGGAAATTACCCACCACTATGCTGCAACAATTCCACCAACCCCTGTTCAGAGGACGCCGCCAAGGGCTCTGCAATCAATGTAAGATCCACCACCATTTTCTGGCCTACATGAAAGGGTCACTCTGACCCAACTGAAATTTAACTCTTCTTTTTCTTCCCAGTACATGTAATGACTGAACTTCTGATATTTGGGTAGACCTATCTCTGCTCTTCTAACTTTGTCTTCTCACCTCAGGGTTGTTACACTCAGATTTTGGATTTGTTGAAGAAGAACGCAGCCATCGTGGGAGGTGTTGCAGCTGGAATCGCAGCCTTGGAGGTAAGTGGTCACGTGTGGTGTGTGTGTGTGTGTGTGTGTTTTTTTTTTTTTTTTTTTTTTTTTTTCTCCAGTTTTGGGTGGGAATGAGGTAGAGTTAGAACCTCCAACTTTTATTTGAGTCCAATTGGGAGATGTACCTCTGCTGAAGCTGAGGGAGATATCCACACACAAACCTGACTGTGGTTTCCACTACCCCCCCCCCCCACCCTTTCTTTAAAAGGGAGTGATTGCTTATTGTTCAGATTGGGTATGTCATCCCTTTTTAAAGAATTTGCTTTACTGGGGTGTTGTCTGCAATGTGTCACTTGCAGGTGGCCATGTTGTGTATCCAGGCCCCTAAGGCCTTGTTAATGTTTGCAGACAGTGTGCCTTCTCTGGGAAGATTTGTAGACTTTGAGTCCTGCAGCAGGAGCGAAGGAAGATGTGGCAGCTGAAAGGGCTCACAAGACTCTCTGCAGCTCGGGTCACACGCAGTCATCTGCCCCGTCCTCTGCAGGATTTTGATGGGGGGGGGGGGGGGCGGCTTTGGCATACAAATATAAATGTGGGTTGCATTAAATGTAAAGTGATTCCTCTGAGCTGTATGCCTAGTTGGAGTTGGGTGGAGTCCAGCTCTCGGTACGAGTAGTCCCTAATGTGTTTTTTGTTTTCCCTTTTTAGCTGGCAGCCATGGTGGTGTCCATGTACCTGTACTGCAAGATAGACAAGCATGGCTCTATCCAGTAGCTGCCGAGGGCAGCCCAGTCTGTGTTTATGTAAATGACATTTCAAGATGAGGATTGGCGCCAATACGATATGACTACGTTGGGCCCGGCGCGGCCTTCTAATTGCACTTTACGTAAGGCGCTCCATTATCCTTACACTGCGATTCTTTGCTATGAACTTTGTTTTTTATTTTTCAACGAATGGAATTTCATCGGAGTCGTCTAACCTCTTCTCTCTCAACAAGGTCGTGAGAAGCCTTTTCTTTTGTACACGTGCCCCCACCCCCCTTTTTTTTTTTTTTTTTTTTCCATCCTGGAGCGCCCACGTATGATTGTGTTGGCACTTTTTTTCTCTCTTTTAGTTTTGGTGCCAAAAGACAGAATGTGATTTAAATCAGTTTTGTATTGTGACTTTATTTAATATCTGAATTTTTTTTTTTTTTTTTTTTTTTTTAGAGGAATGTAAAGTGGATCTAGTATGAAGGATGTGTATATAATAAAGCTGGTCTTTTTTCTCTATAGTCTCTCTCTGCTTTATTGAGTAGAAAATCATAATGTTGGCTCTATAGTTCGAAAACGGCTGCTGAAAGCCCTGAACAATGGCAGTTATTTGTCATTGCCGGCCATGAGAGAAGGTGATGAGTGAACCCTGTGCCTGGCACCCCCAACCCAGCATGTCAAAACCCAATATTCTCCACACACGTTCCTGAAAAAAATGGCTGTAGTAATGCTGGGTGCTGTAGTGACCACCGGCTGGAAACCGTAGATAATGGGTGAAGAAATGTGATCAGCACACCAAGTATTCCTCAAAAGGGTCCGAAGCTTTATTCACATGGTACACATGCGGCAACGTTTTAGAGCCATACAGGGCCCCTTCATCAGGCAAGTGACTATTTGATCACTTGTCTGACAAAGTGACCCTGCATGACTCCGAAACGTGACCATGTGAATAAAGCTTTGGACCCTTTTGAAGAATCCTTGGTGTGCTGATCACATTTTTAAACTCGCCCGAGCATGGGTGCTCAACCTATGGCCCTCACAACAGCTGGGGGCCACAGGTGGACCACCCATGCTTCTACTGCATTTGTAATCTGTAGAGGACAATTGGTCACACCAAGAAGATAACTTCTCATTTACTAAACCAATGAATGATTTGTAAACAGATATTTCACACCTGGCAGCAGGGACTGGGCAGAGGCTCCTATCGCCTACACTTCGGGGTCCCTTTCTTCAGTCCACCCCAGCCAAGGTGCTTCCCCTTTTACTGGACGGGACGTTCAATGGGAATAGTTCTTGTGTATTCCTAGGGAGAAATAAGGAGAGTTGTTGGAGTAGACCCCTTCTATTATTTATTTATTTTTTAGAATTCATTCTTGGTTTTTATGCCAGTCACTGATGACATATGTGAGTGATATTTCCTCTATGTACAGCTCATACTGCGACAAAGGGAAAGGAGGGAACGGTGCATGATCCAATCAACCCAGGCTATTGGTGACAGATCAGCCACATAATGATGCGCTAGTGTCTTCCTGGATACAAGACGAGGGGACAGTTCTGCACAGAGATGGCCTGACCTAATGACCCCCCACTATGGAAGATAGAGCTCTACAGACCTCTTAATACTGAGGTCAATAAATGATCAGACTGTGGGATATAAATAGGGGTGGTGGGGGGGAAATCGGCAGCTTTGGAGGCCACAGCTTAACCGCCTGGGCCCTTAGAAATGACTTGACTTTGAGTAAAGCCTTTCTTCCATTCTCATGGTGGGTCTGCTTTAGATGGTGACAATGGTGTAATTTTCCTGGGCACTGTGTATCAGCACAGCAGTTTATCTTTTCCTTTTGATGTGACAGTGTAATCTACAGGCAGGAGATTGTAGGAAATGGGACTAAGCGTTATCACCCTACAACACAAAGTGCCTGAACAAGGACTTTTATGTGGTGATGACTTTTTAGGGGGTATTGGTAATTTTTGGGTTCTCCTACCTGTTTTGTGGCCATCTGCTCTTTACCTGGATCCCACAGACCCTCGACAAACCTCTGACAATAGTCACGCTCCTGTCTCTAGGGTCTTATGCTATTTTTTTTTTTTTTGCAGTTTTCTTCCTCAGGGATCTCCCCTTTCCTCTGAAGAAGCCCATAGATCTCCCCTTCCCCTGAGGAAGCCCATACATCTCCTCCTTCACCTGAGGAAGCCAGTAGATCTCCCTCTTCACCTGAATAAGTCCAAAACACTCTACCTCTTCACTTGCAGAAGCCCATAGATTCCATCCTCCCCCTGAGGAAGCCCATACATCTCTCCCTTACCTGGAGGAAGTCTACATATCTCATCCTTTTCTTAGGTGAAGGGGAGATCCATTGGCTTCTTCCCCCTTCTTCCTCAGGGATCTCTTCCTTTCCCTGAGCTTTGGGGGGCACAGCGTAATTGCCGCCTGGGCCCCTAGAGATGATTTCTAGAGATGGTTGGGAGCTTCCACTAAAGCCTTCTTTCTATTCTCATGGTGGGTCTGCTTTAGATGGTGTCAATGGTTTCATTTTTCTGGGCAATATGCATAAGCACAGCAGTTTGCAGTTTCCTTTTGTGACAACGCAATCTACAGGCAAGAGATTGTAGTAGACAGGACAAATTGTTGTCACTCTACAACACAAAGTACCTGAACAAGGATATTTATATGGTGATGGCTCTCCGGGAAGGGAAGTGGGGGTTACTGGTAATTCTTGGCTTCTCCTACTTGACAAGTGGCCACCTGCCCTGTACCTGGATTCAGCAGCTCCTCAACAAACCTCTGACAATAGTCAGGCTCCCGTCTCTTATACCAAAGCGAGGGTTCAGGGGGCGCCGGATACCCAAAAACACAAATGGGACAATATACAGAATCCATAAAAGGTCCTATGAGAGGAACCTCTGAAAATGAATGCTGATGTACAGAGAATGGCTGGATTAATCTGTGACCCTCTGGGAATGGTCACTGTTTCCTCTCACCAAGATCTGACCTCTGCCCCTCTATAAACAGACACAAATCCCAAAGTCCCCGAGCAAAGATCCCTCCTCCTAGGTCCAGGGGGCAGCATCGACCTCGCTCCTCTGTTGCCCTCTTCAGGTGGGAGCATCTCTGTTTAGTCCAGCTCCATTCAGACATCTCCAGCTCTAACCTGGTTTTCGGGTCTCCTGGCACACCGTGAAGAAGTCTTCACACATTACTCCCTCCCAGGAGGAGAGCTCCAGGGGAAAGAGTTCCAGAAAGGTGCCCCCAGTCATTTATCATCTTGCCACACCCAACATCTAAACAACACCATCAGAGTTCGGTTGAGCCCGATAAATATTCAGACCGAGTGGGTAATCGTTCCACCACTGATCATTGGAACCTCCTTCGAGTTAGAGGGTGACCCAATCAACCCACCAGGCAAAACCTCCAGTGCCCAGAAAAGGTAGATAACAACTCAGGATGGTTACAGCTTTAGCCAGGTTTGCAGTGGTTCCTGTTTGGAAGGTTTGTTCCTTATCTGGGACACAAGGAGGAATAAAAGCATTGCCTGCAATGCTGAGCTGCAGTCACCATTTTGGGGAAGACCATGAACAATGCTCGGCTATGGAGTGTCTTCAACCCTGGGGGTGGCCATCTTAGGTGAGCTGAAATGCATGCTGGACAGACTGCGATTGGTTTAAGGGGGTCTGTTCCCACGCTCGAGGCAGTTGTGGTAAGGACTTTGTGGGAGACAGACTGTGCTGCAGGCTGTTAGCAGAATGTTTGGGGGAGTTACCAGGGAGGCAGAGATTCAAAGTTGCAGATATCTCTTGGTACATGAAAATGCCACTGTCACTGATTGGTGCTGCCTGAGCATTGGGGAGAACGCCGCTACCGCTGACTTCGCTGAGCCGCTAAGGGGTAACAGAGGGGGAACCAGCTGTCACCCCAGGGGTTGGCGAGAGGCTGCTGGCCAAACCTGACTACAGCCTGTTAAATAGGAGCAGTGTTGTTTGCCTCAGACACAGTGCAGATGTCCCTGTCTATACCCGGGTTAGGAGAAATTTATTTTGAGCGCTCCAACACTAGCTCTGGGCCCCAACATGCTGGCCATTAGGGAAAGGCTTTAATACAGACTGTTATTGTAACATTGTCCCATAGGAAGGGCCACCCCCAGTATAGGGCTTAGGGGTCATCTTATGGATCATTGGCTTGTTATCAATGGTATATCCTATTAGTTACTGTGTATTTATAGTATATTTATTTAACAACAGTATACCCTATTTGTTACGGTTTTAGATTTTTCTCTGGTTCCTGCATATACAGTATATATGTATATACACCATATTACCAAAAGTATCGGGACGCCTGCCTTTCCATGCACATGAACTTTAATGTCATCCCAGTCTTAGTCCGGAGGGTTCAATATTGGGGGTGCCCACCCTTTGCAGCTATAACAGCTTCAACTCTTCTGGGAAGGCTGTCCACAAGGTTTAGGAGGGTGTCTATGGGAATGTTTGACCATTCTTCCAGAAGCGCATTTGTGAGGTCAGGCACTGATGTTGGACGAGAAGGCCTTGTTCGCAGTCTCCGCTCTAATTCATCCGAAATGTGTCCTGTTGGGTTGAGGTCAGGACTCTGTGCAGGCCAGTCAAGTTCCTCCACCCCAAACTCCCTCATCCATGTCTTTATGGACCTTGCTTTAAGCACTGGTGGGCAGTCATGTTGGAACAGGAAGGGGCCGTCCCCAAACTGTTCCCACAAAGTTGGAAGCATGAAATTGTCCAAAATATCTTGGTATGCTGACGCCTTAAGAGTTCCCTTCACTTCATAATCCCCCTTCCCCCACACCACAATACCCCCTCCACCAAATGATTTGGACCAGTACACAAAACAAGGTCCAAAAGGACATGGATGAGCGAGTTTGGGGTGGAGGAACTTGACTGGCCTGCACAAAGTCCTGACCTCAACCCGATAGAACACCTTTGGGATGAATTAGAGCGGAGACTGCGAGCCAGACCTTCTCATCCAACATCAGTGCCTGACCTCACAAATGCACTTCTGGAAGAATGGTCAAACATCCCCATAGACACCCTCCTAAACCTTGTGGACGGCCTTCCCAGAAGAGGTGAAGCTGTTATAGCTGTAAAGGGCGGAGCCAACTCAATATTGAACCCTCCGGACTAAGACTGGGATGCCATTAAAGTTCATGTAAAGTAATATAGTGGTAATATAGTGTATATATAGTCAAAATAAATATCTCCTCTTCAGTCTGGGTTTGTTAGAGAGCTCTGGGAACAGGGAACCTGAGAGAATAGCGGCTCTTTCAGGGGTAAGCATTACACAGCGCACCCACAATACACTACCTGTAGAGGGAGACATAACTGCATAGGGCAGGACCTCTACATTTATATCAGTATCACCAGATGTTATTTTAAAAGAAAACAAACCATTAAAATAAAAACAGACAGTCCAAGGGACACAGCATACCCCCCAACATTTTGAGATGGGAATGAGGGACACCTACTAGCAAATGTATGTAGGCATAGGACACGCCCCCTGCCACACCCCCTTAAAGGAGAATTAACAAAAAAAAAAGGTTAATTAAATCCACAAGGGTATTTTTTTACCACTACTATTCCTTTAAATTGGCTTTTAAAGTTTACAAATGCAGCAATTTAGAAATCAGATGAAAGGTTTAGCTCTGGGAAACACTTTTTGAACGATAAAAAGTGCATTTTATATACATCTATATAGATCAGACCAGAATGAGGGACAAATGAGGGGGAAAGAGGGACAGAGGGACATTGCTCCAAATCAGGGACAGTCCCTCAAAATCCGGGACAGCTGGCAGGTACGTACCAGGCTAACAAACCTCAGAACGGTCGCAGGTTCTGTGTAGGTATTTGTGAAAGTTGTGAGGTATGAATGTAGTGAAAGCTGGTCATACAACGAGGTCACGTGTGGAGAACATGATCCTTCCGGGACACGGGATGTTCATCCTCTCAGTAACATTCAAGGAGGTTGTATTCTGGAACCTCCGGCACACATGTAGAAGATATCAATCGAGAACAATTTCTGCACAGGACAAGGAACAGATGTTGTGTTATCTCTTGCCTGCTCTGTTATCAGATTCATATACAGCTGAATGCAGTAGACAGGTCCACTTTGGCTCCATGTAAAGCTCGTGTCACTTTAGATGTGAATGTACAGAATATGCTCTCGGCATAGACTGCAGGCAAACAACAAGAACTGTTTACCATACTTTGTCAACAAACCAGACAGAACTACGAGGTTAACCCTTCCACAGGCCAATGTCTGACATACAATACTGACACAAGGTGAGGTGCTGGACATGGATCCCCTACCAGAAGAAATAAAGTCCTTAGTGGAGCCAAAGGGCTTGAGTTTGGTGGCTGACGACAAGGAGGAGGCCCGTCAAAAATAGGGGTCATCTAAATTGTGTAGTCCATGTACAGTCACACCAGGAAACAGCGCCAAACAATCCAAGAGTCCAACAATGATTTATTTGTCGGGTCCTGTAAATAACAATGGAATAGGCAATAAACAGCCAGCACATTTTGTGAGGCCTAAAGATCCCCCTTTCCCTTTTCTCTGAGGAAACCCATAGATCTCTTACTTCTCCTGAGGATGCTCATAAATCTCCCCTTTACCCTGAGGAAGCCCAACTATCTCCCCCCTCCCCTGAGGAAGCTCATAGCTCTTGCCCTTCACCCGAGGAGGCTCCTAGATATCCCCCTTCCCTGAGGAAGCCCATAACTCTTTCTCTTCTTCTGAGTAGGCTCAGTGATCTCACCCTTCCCCTGAGGTAGCCCATAGCTCTTCCTCTTCACCCAAGGTGGCTCATAGATCTCCCCCTTCCCCTGAGGAAGACCATAGCTCTTCCTCTTCACCCGAGGAGGCTCATATCTCTCCCCTTCTCCTGAGGAAGCCCATAGCTCTACCTCTTCACCGAAAGACTCATAGATCTCTCCCTTCTCCCGAGGAAGCCCATAGCTCTTCCCTTTCACCTGTGGAGGCTCAATGATCTCCCCCTTCCCCTGAGGAAGCCCATAGCTCTTCCCTTTTACCCAAGGAGGCTCATAGATCTCCCCCTTCCCCTGTGTGAGCCTATAGCTCTTTCCCTTCCTCCAAGGAGGCTCATAAATCTCCCCCTTTCCCTGAGGAAGCTCTTAGATCTCCTCCTTCACCCAAGGAGACTCAAAGATCTCCCCCTTCCCCTAAGGAAGCCCATAGCTCTTCTCCTTCACCTGAGGAGGCTCATAGATCTCCCCCTTCCCCTTAGGAAGCCCATAGCTCTTCTCCTTCACCTGAAGAGGCTCATAGATCTCCCCCTTCCCCTTAGGAAGCTCATAGATCTTACCCCTTCACCTGAGGAGGCTCACAGCCCCCCCCCCCCTTTTTCCCTGAGGAAGTCCATTCATTTCCTGCTTCCCTTACCATGAGGAAGCCCATAGAGCTCTACTTTCCCTCAGATGAAGGTGGAGCTTTATGGGCTTTACCTTCTCTTCTTCCTCAGGGATCTCCCCTTTTTCCCCTGAAGAAGCCCATAGATCTCCCCTTTCCCTGAAGAAGGCAGTAGATCTTAGGTTTCACCTGAGAAAGCCCTTAAAAAATAGATACATTTACTTGCTAATTTCCACTAGCGTTCTCCAGAATTGTTACATTGTATCTGTGATCCAATTATTTTTATAAATAGACCCCTATGTAATATGAGGACCAACCCAAATTATCCAAGGAATTTGTATCCAATCAGGGAGGCCCTTGTACTACATAGTGGTTGGTAGATCTTGAGACGATCGTACAGTGAGATTGTAATGTGTGGGGTTAGCTGTAGATGTTTACCAGGATTTGGCTGGTAGGTGGAAGAAAACAAAGTGGATTTTATATTAGGAGATATGATTGTGGCGCCCCCCGGCCTCCCCCGTACAGCGGCTCCCTCCAAATCTACAGACAGACGGATTACATGAAACCAGAGAGACAGACGGCAACTTCACAGAGGATGGACGGACGGGACGCACCCACAATGGCCTTTGTACATGCAGATAATGCAGAGAGCTGTGATCATAAAGAGACGATTCTATGGGAGGAATCCTCCATTGTGTGCGGAGAACATCCAATCCGTGTGGGAATTGGGCAGGGGGAGGGAGGGGGGGGGACACCTCTGTCTGGGGAGGGTGTAATATTAATAAAGAGGATGAATTCTTCGGGAGGGAAAGTCCCGAGGATTTCAATCACCAATACCAACATTCACCTGGAAACTCTTTGTCAGGAGATTTCACATTCTTACATGTTTGCTGTCCCATATTTCCAGGCTTGTAGAGCCGTATCCAGGTTCTCTCTATTGGGTTGGATGGAAGTGAATGCGGCCATAGCTAAAAAGCTTATTATATACATAGGGATCACCGCATACTGTACATAGGGATCACTGCACACTGTACATAGGGATAACAGCACACTGTACATAGGGATCACTGTACATAGGGATCACCGCACACTGTACATAGGGATCACCGTACATAGGGATCACTGCACACCATACATAGGGATCACCGTACACTGTACATAGGGATCACTGCACATTGTACATAGGGATCACTGTACATAGGGATCACTGCACACCGTACATAGGGATCACCGCACACTGTACATAGGGATCACTGCACATTGTACATAGGGATCACTGTACATAGGGATCACCACACACCGTACATAGGATTCACCGTACATAGGGATCACTGTACATAGGGATCACTGCAAACCGTACATAGGGATCACTGTACATAGGAATCACTGAACACTGTACATAGGGATCACTGCAAACTGTGCATAGGGATCACCAGACACTGTACATAGGGATCACCATACACTGTACATAGGGATCACCAAACACTGTACATAGGGATCACTGCACATTGTACATAGGGATCATTGTACATAGGGATCACTGCAAACTGTGCATAGGGATCACCAAACACTGTACATAGGGATCATTGTACATAGGGATCACTGCACACCGTACATAGGGATCACTGTACATAGGGATCACCACACACCGTACATAGGATTCACCGTACATAGGGATCACCGAACACTGTACATAGGGATTACTGAACACTGTACATAGAGATCACCACACACTGTACATAGGGATCACCAGGCACTGTACATAAGGATCACCATACACCGCACATAGGGATCACCAGACACTGTACATAGGGATCACCAGACACCACACATAGGGATCACCGTACACTGTACATAGGGATCACCATACACCACACATAGGGATCACCGCACACTGCACATAGACACACAATCTGTGAACAGAACATTATATCCCCCGCTGTGCAGAGCAGACTCAGGTGCTGGGAGACTCCCTTCTATATCCACAGTTCTCAAGCTGGACATTTGGATTATACTATATGGGGGGGGGTTATTTCTTATAATAAAGGACTTGTCGATCATTTGGGTGCTTTTTTATGAATGAGCGGAGGTACTGTGAGGGGGTGGGGCAATACATGGGTCCGCCTATATTGTTAAAGGGGGCTTCCACTTTCTGATAAGACCCCCAGCACCGCCGGGCCGGGGTTGTAGGGAAGAGGCCCTCTGGTTGGATATAATAGAGATGGAGGTGAATTGTGTCTCCTGTTCTGTGCGGTTTATTTTCACATCATTACAGGCAGCTGGCAGGACTCTGACCAATTAGTGAAGGTAATTAATCGTCTGTGATAAGCCGCCTCCCACCTGCGTCACTTGGCAGGACAGTAAAATCCCGATTACCGTCAGCAGTTTCCTCCTCACTGACAATCTCCTTCTGTAGATCAAACAAAGATTTTATTGCTGACCTTTTATTGTTTTCTGTGTGATAGTTCAGGTGGGGAGGGGGGACCTGTGAGGGGGGAGCCAGAGAACCCTGGGGGGGGGGGGGGTGACAGGGGGCAGGAGGTATGGGGGGGAGGCAGAGGTAGATGGGGGTCAGGAGGGAGGCACAAATATGGGAGGCAGGGAGGGTACATGAGGGAATGGGTGGGGGTGAAGGGGGGTGCAGAAGGGGGATGGGAAGAATACAGGAGGGGATGAGGGTAGAAGGAGAGAAGGAGATTGGGGGGTAGCATAGGGCGGGGGGGGGCAGAGTGAGGCAGGGGTGCAAAAGTGTACAGGAACAGATATGGGAGGGTACATAAGGGAATAGGTAGGGGTGATGGGAGGAATACAGAAGAGGATGGGGGGGGGGGTAGAAGGAGATTGGGGGGTAGCATAAGGGGGGTCAGGAGGGAGGCAAGGGTATAGAAGTGTACAGGAACAGACATGAGAGGCAGGGAGGGTTCATGAGGGAATGGGTGGGGGTGAAGGAAGGGGGGGGGGGGGTCATGGAGGCACAGAGGGTAATGGGAGGAATACAGAAAGGGGTGGGGTGGAAGAAGATTGGGGTGCAGCATAAGGCAGGAGATCAGGAGGGAGGCAGGGGTGCAGGAACAGATATGGGAGGGTACATGAGGGAATTGATAGGGGGGTCATGGGGGCATAGAGGGGGGTGGCAGGGGTACAGAAGAAGATGAGGGTGTAGAAGGAAATTGGGGGGTAGCATAAGGGGAGTCAGGAGGGAGGCAGGGGTACAGAAGTGTAGCGGAACAGACATGGGAGGCAGGGAGGGTACATGAGGGAATGGGTAGGGGTGGGGTGGGGGAGTTCATGGGGGTGCAGAATTGGATGGGAAGAATACAGAGGGGGGTTGTAGGATAGCATAGGGCAAGGGGACAGAAGTGTACAGGAAAAGATTGGGAGTTCAGGAGGGGGTGAAGGAATACAGAAGGGGGTGGGGTGGAAGAAGATTGGGGTGCAGCATAGGGCGGGGGTTCAGGAGGGAGGCGTACAAAGGAAGATGAGGGGGTAGAAGGAGTTTGGGGGGTAGCATAAAGGGGGGGGGCAAGAGGGAGGCCGGGGTGCAGGAACAGATGTGGGAGGGTACATGAGGGAATTGATAGGGGGGGCATGGGGGCTCAGAGGGGGATGGGAGGAGTACAGAAGAAGATGAGGGGGTAGAAGAAAATTGGGGGGGGTAGCATAAGGGGGGTCAGGAGGGAGTCAGGGGTACAGAAGCGGAACAGACATGGGAGGCAGGGAGGGTACATGAGGGAATGGGTAGGGGTGGGGGGGGGAGGGTTCATAGGGGTGCAGAATTGGATGGGAAGAATACAGAGAGGGGTTGTGGGATAGTATAGGGCAAGGGGACAGAAGTGTACAGGAACAGATTGGGAGAAATACAGAAGGGGATAAAAGGGGATAGGGGGATAGAAGGGGATAGGGGGATAGAAGGGGATGGGGGCAGGGCCGGATTAACATAGGGGCTGGTGGAGCTGCAGCTCCAGGCCCCTCCCTCAATATAGGCCCATGGCAGTGGCTTATGGATATCTGTGTGCCTGAAGGAAGAGGAGGCCTCTGTACACACATGGAGGAGACAAGTGTTAAGCTGGCCATACACCATACAATTTTCCTGTTCAATTTTCTTTAGATTTACCTTCAACTATGTAGTACAAGGGCCTGCCTGATTGCATCCAAATTGAAAGTGTTTAGGTTTGACCTCCTATTATATGGTTTTGGTAAATCTAAAGGAAAGTTGAACAGGAAAATTGAATAGTGTATGGCCAGCCTTAGTCAGTGCAGCCAAGTCCTGTCTCTGCCAATGCCTGACTCCTATCACAGGATCTGTTCCACTCGCACTCAGTGTCTGGGAGCTGTCTGGGGGAGGGGCGCTGATGTTCTCCTAATCAGCAGGAGCCCGGGAGGAAGGACATCTCCCATGCTGTTATGATAAGGTCAGTACATTTGTTAGGGAGATGTTGTGTAATTATTGTGCTAGGGGACAGACTGCTGCTCCCCCCCCCATGTAATGTGCTCTCTTGTGCCCACCATGTCGTGCTGTGCCTTGCAATGCCCCCCATGTAATGGGCAGTGCCCACCATGTCGTGCTGTTCCTTGCAATGCCTGCTATGTTATTTGCAGTGTCCACCATGTCATGTGCTGTGCCCACTATGTAATGCGCTGTGCCATGCAGTGCCCACCATGCCATGTGCAGTTCCCACCATGTCATCTGCTGTGCCCACCCTGCCATGTGTTGTGCCCACTGTGTAATGTACTGTGCTGTTCAGCAGTGCCCACCATGTCATGTGCAGTTCCTAACATGTAATGTGCAGTTGCATTGCCCACCATAAAATGTGCTATGCCATGCAGTGCCCACCATGTAATGTGTTGTGCCCACCATGTAATGTGCTGTGCCATGCAGTGCCCCCCATGTAATGTGCTGTGTGCAGTATGTCATATGCTGTACATTGCAGTGCCCTCCATGTAATGTGCAGTGCCCTCCATGTAATGTGCAGTGCCCTTCATGTGATGTGCAGTGTCCCCTATGTTGTGCTCTGCCTTGCAGTGCCCACCATGTAATGTGCAGTGCCCACCATGTCATGTGATGTGCCATTCAGTGCCCCCATGTAATGTGCAGTGCCCACCATGTCATGTGCTGTGCCTTGCAATGCCCGCTATGTAATTTGCAGTGTCCACCATGTCATGTGCTGTGCCATACAGTGATCCCACCATGTCATGTGCAGTTCCCACCATGTCATGTGCTGTGCTGTGCCCACCCTGCCATGTGTTGTGCCCAGCATGTAGTGTGTTGTGCCCACTGTGTAATGTGCTGTTCAGCAGTGCCCACCATGTCATGTGCAGTTCCTAACATGTAATGTGCAGTTGCATTGCCCACCATGAAATCTGCTATGCCATGCAGTGTCCACCATGTAATGTGTTGTGCCCACCATGTAATGTGTTGTGCCCACCATGTAATGTTCTGTGCCCACCATGTAATGCACTGTGCCCACCACGTCATGTGCTGTGCCATGCAGTGCCCACCATGTAATGCGCTGTACACACCATGTAATGTGCTGTGCCATGCAGTGCCCACCATGTCATGTGCAGTGCCCACCATGTCATGTGCTGTGTTGTGCCCACCATGTCATGTGCTGTGTTGTGCCCACCATGTCATGTGTTGCACCATGCAGTGCCTACCATCTAATGTGCTGTACGCACCATGTAATGTGCTGTACATTGTCCACCATGGCATGTGCCGTGCAGTACCCACAATGGAATGGGCTGTGTGGGGCTCACCATGTCATGTGTTGTGTCCACCGTTTAATGGGCTGTGCTCACAATGTAATGTGCTGTGTCGTGCAGTGCCCACCAATGTGCCCAATGGAATGTGGTGTGCAGGGCTCACCATGTCATGTGTAGTGTCCACCATTTAATGTGCTGTGCTCACAATGTAATGTGCTGTGTCGTGCAGTGCCCACCTTGTCATGTGCAGTGCCCACCATGCCATGTGCAGTGCCCACCATATAATATGCTGTGCCCACCATATAATGTGCTGTTCAGTTCCCACTTGTAATGTGCAGTGCCCACCATGTAATGTGCTCAGCTGTGCCCGCGATGTCATGTGCTGTGCCCATCATATAAGGTCCTGTGCCCACCGTGTGCATGTGCTGTGTTGTGCCCACCATGCAATGTGCTGTGTTGTGCAGTACCAACCATGTCATGTGCTGTGTCCACCATATAATGAACTGTGCCTACCTTGTAATGTGCTGTATTGGGCAGTGCCAACAGTGTAATGTGCTGTGCCCACCATATAATATGCTGTGCCCACCATATAATGTGCTGTTCAGTGCCCACTTGTAATGTGCAGTGCCCACCATGTAATGTGCTCAGCTGTGCCCGCCATGTCATGTGCTGTGCCCATCATATAAGGTCCTGTGCCCACCATGCAATGTGCTGTGTTGTGCAGTACCAACCATGTCATGTGCTGTGCCCACCATATAATGAACTGTGCCTACCTTGTAATGTGCTGTATTAGGCAGTGCCAACTGTGTAATGTGCTGTGCCCACCATGTAATGTACTGTGCTTTGCTTACCATTAAATGTGCTGTATCCATGTATCCACCATGTAATGTGTTGTGCCAACCATGTAATGTACTGTGCTATCCCCCCCCCCCCCCCCCCGTGTAATGTACTATGCTGTGCCTCCCACAGACTCACCCCCTCACTCCCACCCCCCTCTCTCTTTCACCCCCCTCACCCCCCCTCTCTCTCACCCCCTTCACCCCTTACCACCCTCTCTCTCTTTCACCCCCTTCACCTCTTACCACCCTCTCTCTATTCCCCTTTTTCTCACCCCCTCTCTCTCACCCCCTCTCTCTCTCTCATTCCCCCTCCCTCTCATCCCCTCTCTTTCAACCCCCCATCTCGCTATCACCCCCCCCACCCCTCTCTCACACCCCTCTCTCTCTTTAATTTAAATTTTAACAAAAATTGTTTGCGTTTTCATTTTATTTCCATAAAAAGGCCCACCAAAATCCTTAGCACCAGGCCCATGTTGCTCTTAATCTGGCCCTGGATGGGGGGCAGCATAGGATAAGGGGACACGTGGCAATGGAGATGCTGGGGGATGGGGGGAAGGGAACCCGTCACTAATTATTAAACTGATATCACTTCCTGCTGCACCTTCACATCTCTGAACTGCTGAAAATTTGTAACAATTTGTAATTCTTTGTTCTGTTCTCCTATTTTGGGCGCTAAGATAAAACCCATAAAAGGTCGGTTTACAGTCAGAGCTGTCTAATGACAGATACATAGCTCCCAACTGTCCCGGATTTCAAGCAATGTCCCTCTTCCCTCCTCATTTGTCCCTCATTTTGGTCTGATCTATATAATTGTATTTAAAATGCACTTTTTATCTTTCAAAAAGTGTTTCCCGGTGCAATCCAAATTCTAAATTGCTGCATTTGTAAATTTTAAAAGCCAATATGAAGGAATAATAGTGGTAAAAAAAAAATCTCTTTTGGATTTATTAACCTTTTTTTTTTTGTTTATTGTCCTTTAGGGGGCGTGGCATGAGGCGTGTCCTATGCCTACATACGTTTGCTAGTATGTGTCCCTCATTCCCATCTTAAAATGTTGAGCGGTATGCAGATAACGACACGGATAATTCTGGAGATGAAGACATCGGGGATGCTGCTGCTGAGATCGATAAGTCTGCAACTGCCATTTATTGCCAACTGCCATTTATCACCTTCTTCAGTGAAAAACGACTAAAGGAACCAATCAGCTTCCAGCGTGCCGCCCTCCGTCCAAACTGGGGTTTGGAAACCGTTATTTGTAGGAAGAACCCTGAACATGAGATGGGACCTGCAAGGGGTTAAAGGTGAACGGCGTTCATTACCAGAATCTTCCGGACACTTTGTGTGTCTCCCTCTATAGCCAGCCATGCGTTGTGTCTGCTGAGGTTTCCATTGCAGTTCCCAGTGATTCCTTGTACTGAGCTCCTGAACACTTTCTATACCCCCCTTAACATTCCGACATAACAAGGAGGACCCCCCACCCGTACAACATATGGAAGCAGAGGACTCGCTCTGCCACATGTCGACCACCAGAAATGAATACACAACATTTGATTGGGTAAATCCACAATTTCACCAAGGCTTTTCCTTTATGAGCGGTTTTTCCAAATAACAAATCCAATAATATGGAGGTTGGATGAGGGTTCAGTGGTGTATAAACCCTTCTGATAGAACATTTCTTACAGAAGTCTATTGAGAAGAGGAAGAAAGAGGGATTCCAAATGAGGGACAGTTAAGTCTGTTGCATTGTGATGCTGTTCATTTTTAGGTTGCCTCAATGGTGGTGGAACCAACAGGGGCGTACAGGTGGCACTTGCGACCAGCCCTGGTATTCCGCCACTGTGGGAGGGGGGGGGGCCCAAGCCTCCTCTCCCCTACCCTCCGTGCTCCCTCTTTGCGGTCTCTTTCAAATTTGCCGTAAAGCCCATAACGTCACCGCACACCGGCAGACTGCCCCCCTCTGCCCACGCCGAGCTCAACCAAGTACTAATCGGCCAGTTCCAGCTAATCGGCTGGCTGAGCTGGGCACCAGCTTAGTCTCGGCTGGGCTCGGGCTGTAGGTCAGGTTGACGTCATGGCGCTTGGTGCCTTTCCAGCAAATTTAAAGGGGAGACTGCAAAGAGGGGGCACGGTGGGGGGGAGAGGAGGACCAAAAGACTATGCCTGCAGGCAAATACAGGAGGTCAGTGTGTGACAGGTCCAAGACATACGGAGTCTATGGGGCAGCCAGTCACTCTTTGGGGAGTCACTGATGTAAGGGGGAGTGGAGACCCTAAGGTAAGGGGGGGGGCACTGATATAAAGGTCCTCGGAGTCTATGGGGCAGCCAGTCACTCTTTGGGGAATCACTAATGTAAGGGGGAGTGGAGACCCTAAGGTAAGGGGGGGCACTGATATAAAGGTCCTCGGAGTCTATGGGGCAGCCAGTCACTCTTTGGGGAATCACTAATGTAAGGGGGAGTGGAGACCCTAAGGTAAGGGGGGGGGGCACTGATATAAAGGTCCTCAATCCCCTCTTATATCAGTGAACCTCTTTACTGTAAATATGAAGACTAAATAAACCGCACTGTCTCTTTAAATGGTATGTAGTAGCAGCGCACAACAAAGGATCAGTTTGTGAAGTAGACTTTGTATATAATAAAGTGCAGCACTATGGTGATATCAGTAAGATGAACCCCAACCAAACAACCATATACTCAGTACAAGAACCTCCCAAGTGTATAAAAAATCATATAAAACTATGTTTTAAGGTATAATCTCAATGCTTTGTATTAATAATAATAAGAGGTTGGTTAAAACATAGTAAACAAATAATGTTTTGAAACAAAAAAATTGAGTGAAATGATATATAAGGTAAATGTGCGTTCATAGGGGGATATAAAAGTCCATGAACAAGTGATCATAATAATGAAGTGACTTCAAAATAAGTGCTTGGTGTAGACAGTTTCCAGTAGATAATCCACCACCGATAGGTAAAAGGCTTACCGGAAAAATTGAACCCAAATAGGCGGACGCCTAATGAGTCAGAAAAGCTTGTGGTGTAATACACCCAGGGGAACCATACATCCGCACACACATAGATATATAGACTTCAAAGGTCTGTCACAGTGTAGTTTCCAATAGATGTCCACCAGAAAAGTGGTGACCAGAGGTTTGGAGCAAAAAAAACTTTTCTCCCAATGGTACAGTGAGGACGGAAAGTATTCAGACCCCCCTTACATTTTTCACTCTCTGTTATATTGCAGTCATTTGCTAAAATCATTTAAGTTCATTTTTTTTCCTCATTAATGTACACACAGCACCCCATATTGTACACACAGCACCCCATATTGTACACACAGCACCCCATATTGTACACACAGCACCCCATATTATACACACAGCACCCCATATTGTACACACAGCACCCCATAATGTACACACAGCACCCCATATTGTACACACAGCACCCCATATTATACACACAGCACCCCATATTGTACACACAGCCCCCCATATTGTACACACAGCACCCCATATTGTACACACAGCACCCCATATTGTACACACAGCCCCCCATATTGTACACACAGCCCCCCATATTGTACACACAGCACCCCATATTGTACACACAGCACCCCATATTGTACACACAGCACCTCATATTGTACACACAGCACCCCATAATGTACACACAGCACCCCATATTGTACACACAGCACCCCATATTATACACACAGCACCCCATATTGTACACACAGCACCCCATATTGTACACACAGCCCCCCATATTGTACACACAGCACCCCATATTGTACACACAGCACCCCATATTGTACACACAGCCCCCCATATTGTACACACAGCACCCCATATTGTACACACAGCACCCCATATTGTACACACAGCCCCCCATATTGTACACACAGCACCCCATATTGTACACACAGCACCCCATATTATACACACAGCACCCCATATTGTACACACAGCACCCCATAATGTACACACAGCACCCCATATTGTACACACAGCACCCCATATTATACACACAGCACCCCATATTGTACACACAGCCCCCCATATTGTACACACAGCACCCCATATTGTACACACAGCACCCCATATTGTACACACAGCCCCCCATATTGTACACACAGCACCCCATATTGTACACACAGCACCCCATATTGTACACACAGCACCCCATATTGTACACACAGCACCTCATATTGTACACACAGCACCCCATATTGTACACACAGCCCCCCATATTGAACACACAGCATCCCATATTGTACACACAGCACCCCATATTATACACACAGCACCCCATATTGTACACACAGCACCCCATATTGTACACACAGCCCCCCATATTGTACACACAGCACCCCATATTGTACACACAGCCCCCCATATTGTACACACAGCACCCCATATTGTACACACAGCACCCCATATTGTACACACAGCACCTCATATTGTACACACAGCACCCCATATTGTACACACAGCCCCCCATATTGAACACACAGCATCCCATATTGTACACACAGCACCTCATATTGTACACATCACCCCATATTGACAGAAAAACACAGAATTGTTGACATTTTTTGCAGATTTATTAAAAAAGAATCAGCTTCCCAGCCACCATCTGAGCACACCTCTCCAGGGATTGGCCAGGCCATGATAAATATTCAGGCTGGAGTATTTGAATTCTCCCTAAGCCCTGGAAGCTTCCCCCAGAGTCAGGGGGGATCAATCAGACTCCCTGCCTGTGAAACCAACAGACCAGATTAAACGATTGCAGCTCCTTTGATTACGGAAGGAGCCAAAAACTGAAATTTACATAGCAGCCTACACTAGGGGGGCGCTACACACAAAACGATGAGACTTTTAGGGGAACCAATACAAGGACTATATCATAAAATTCACAATCACGTGAAAATCACATGAAAATCTTTCCCATAAAACATCTAAGGCTGGAAATTGTTTCCATATCACTTGGCTAGCAATCAAGTTTTCTTCAGGATGAGCATTGATGGGGCAGAGTCTTAACGCGTTTCATGGACATTTCTTGCCACTTTTTAGGGGACAGAGAGAATATGGGTCAGTTGTAACCCAATGTAAGTCTGAAGCCAGCCACATGATGGAAGTATGGGACCCCGACTATCCGTGGCTTACCATCGAGGCCTCAAGGGACAATAGAGCGACAACTTCCTCTGTCACCAAGCTGATGGATGCTCATTGGCTTCACACAGATGTCCACTCTATCTTGCAGTTGGGCTGGCCATACATTATACAATTTTTGTTTAGATTTAGCAAAAACATATTATATGAGGTCAAACCTAAACACTTTTAGGCCCTTGCACTACATAGTTACATGTTAATCTAAAGGAAATTGAACAAGAAAATGGTATAACGTGTGGCCAGCCTTAGTATAGGAATTCTAGTGCCAGACCTTCACATGAGTTCATGGTCTTGGCCAAGCCCATTAGGGAGTCCTCCTAGAACGGTGTCTTGAGGAGTCAATGGATGGTATCCAAAAAATGTCTGGGGGACTCGTTGACCACTCTCCAGGCAATCCCTTCAGATTTCAAGGCCCCCCTGAATGTCTGACTCTGATTGGTGGCCTTGGGGTGGGTGTGGCCCTCACAGAGGGCTGATATTATAATCTTATTATCACAGCGGGTGGGATGTCGTGTAGTCTTTATGTTGGTGTTTTGTTGATATTTTGCAGTCGTGGTGATGTTGTAATTTCCTGTATTAAATGAAATATGAAAATTAGGAAAATCATGAAAAATATGAACTATGAAAACGGATTTATATCTGATGTGGCCCTCACACTCAGTGGTTGGTCAGTGTGGAGGAGACCGAAGAGTTCGATTGTACGGAGAGCGCTCTTGGCTCACCTGATAACAGTAAACGCATCGGACGGTGGATATCGATCGATGATAATGACTAATTGTTGGAATCTCTAGTCCTCCTGGGCAATAACACTTTTTTCTTTCTTTTACTGCTCCAGTTCAATGATGACCTTCTTCACATGGTGGAGGAGATAAGGGGAGGCCTTATCATAATCGAAGACCTTATCAGCTCTAACTGTTTTAAAGCTGCTCATTGATAGAGGTAATAACGGGAACAGTAGCCGAGGCAATGATACCGAGCCGATTCCGGCAGCAGCAGCTACAGGAGACACCAAGAAATCCTCTTCTGGAATTTCTGAAGGAATAATTGTATGGAAGACAAATCTGCAGGGCAGACTCCATGCAGCTGTGGTCTGATTGGAGGGTTCAGGAATCATTTGGTAATGGTAGTGTAGCGCCCTAAGGTTTAGTCAGGGAGCTCCTCACAAATTTACTTGCCAGGAGTAGTTACCCTGGTCGATTGCTAGAGATCCATTGATGTCTCCCTGAGTTTGGCCTGGTTGCACTTTTCTCTTCTACCAGTAGGTGGCCGGGTACTTGTTGGTAATGATTAAGCACAAGATGTATGTGTGAAACGCGTCTACGTGACCACAGTTTGGTGTTATTTTTGTGAAACAAGATAAAAGGAAATCGGAAGCTCTGGATGTGCAGCCATTTTTTCTTCTTTCCATGGTGGCAGGCCTGGACTGGCCATAGGGCACACCGGGCGTTTGCCCGGTGGGCCGGGGCCGAATGTCTTATGGAGAGAGCTGGATGTGACATGCTGTGACAGGGCCGGCGGCGGGTTTCCGACGTGCAGGGCCGGCCGCGGATGCTTCGCATATGCAGGGTGGTGGTGGGAGGAGCGGAAAGAGTCTCTTCGTTCCCCTCCCACCATGGCAACCTAAGCCGCCGCTGAAAGTCCCTGTTCGTGCATGCGCAGTAGCCGGCCACCTAGCAACCAGGACGCCAGGAGAGGAAGAGGAACGGAGAAGCCGAGGCTGAGTCTTTGTGCACCACCACACTATAGCACATTATGCACCACTATATGCGGCCGCAAACCTTGCTGGCTTTCATGTGTATGCCCACCTCCTTTCCCGCCAGTGAAGGGTTCGGATCTGATGCTAGGGTTGCCACCCGGACAGTTCGGGTTTGGAATCATGCGTCCGGGTTTCTGACACCCGGACACATTATTCAGACTGGACTATGGCCTCCCAGCAGGCAGGGTTGCCAACCTACCAGATTTAAATTTACTGACACGGCACCCAAAATTTACTGGCACAGCTGCGTTTTTACTGCCATATCCAAAAGTTACAAAATGACAGTTTTAAGTGCAAATTTCAGTATTTAGGCTACAAACAAGTTACAATATGCAATTAGCAAACTGATTTAAGGTAGATATTAGGGGAAAAACATATTTCTTATTTGATTTTCGATATACAGTCAGGTCCATAAATATTGGGACATCGACACAATTTTAATCTTTATGGCTCTATACACCACCACAATGGATTTGAAATGAAAAGAACAAGATGTGCTTTAACTGCAGACTTTCAGCTTTAATTTGAGGGTATTTACATCCAAATCAGGTGAACGGTGTAGGAATTACAACAGTTTGTATATGTGCCTCCCACTTTCTAAGGGACCAAAAGTAATGGGACAATTGGCTGCTCAGCTGTTCCTTGGCCAGGTGTGTGTTATTCCCTCATTATCCCATTTACAAGGAGCAGATAAAAGGTCCTGATGTAAAGGGGGGGGGCTCTTTTTATTAACTTCATATGGTTAGAAAGGTTATTTAATAGCGAAATATATATATTTAAAAATAAATTGCTGTGCGCCGCTAAAGTGTTCGGGTTTGATGTGAAGAGAAGGTGGCGACCCTTTGTGATGCTCCTGATCAGATGCTCCAGGCCAGAAAGCATTGCTTTTGCTAATGGTAATTATGATTTTTTTTTTTTTCCTCGGTAACATCAGTCATATATTTATTCACCATTAAGCTCTCCCTCCTCGCAACTAATCCACATACACATATACATCCCATAATACTTTTCTCCCAAGGCAGACAGACACTCTAGAACAATGGGATTACAGGCACCTAACAAACACATAGCAACCCCAACTCAAACCGTCCAGCAATGGTCTCCGATGAAAGGTGGATTTTATCTTAATATATTCTTGAGGGTTATTTTTCAGAAATGTCCCAAGTGAAAGAGCCCCTTCATTCCTTCAACACAAACCACAAATATATAAGACCTTGGATGACAGGTAACAGGAAGTGCTGAGTCCGGTGTGGTTGTTGGGTGAGTCTGATTAGTGCAGATCAGATTGGGGTTCTCGGTCACCCTGTGCCCCTAATAAACGCAGGGTGACTTACATATAGGAGGGGCCGGGGGAGCTGGACAAGGCATTTCCAGAGCTCTCCACAGTAAGCTGGGTTCCACTTTGATCGGGTCTCTGCTATAGTAACCTGGAAGCCATGACATGACATGGAAAAGGACCTGGGGGTCCTAGTAGATGATAGGCTCAGCAATGCCAAGCTGCTGCTAACAAAGCAAACAGAATATTGGCATTAAAAAGGGGATCAACTCCAGAGATAAAATGATAATTCTCCCGTTCTACAAGACTCTGGTCCGGCTGCACCTGGAGTATGCTGTCCAGTTCTGGGCACCAGTCCTCAGGAAGGATGTACTGGAAATGGAGCGAGTACAAAGAAGGGCAACAAAGCTAATAAAGGGTCTGGAGGATATTAGTTATGAGGAAAGGTTGTGAGCTCTGAACTTATTCTCTCTGGAGAAGAGACGCTTGAGAGGGGATATGATTTCAATGTATAAATACCGGACTGGTGACCCCACAATAGGGATAAAACTTTTTCGCGGAAGGGTGTTGAACAAGACTCGTGGCCACTCATTAAAATAAGAAGAAAAGAGGTTTAACCTTAAACGTAGAGGGTTCTTTACTGTAAGAGCGGCAAGGATGTGGAATTCCCTTCCACAGGCGGTGGTCTCAGCGGCGAGCATTGATAGCTTCAAGAAACTATTAGATAATCACCTGAATGACCGCAACATACAGGGATATACAATGTAATACTGACATAATCACACACATAGGTTGGACTTGATGGACTTGTGTCTTTTTTCAACCTCACCTACTATGTAACTATGTGTAACTGCTTTGATTAATCAGTGTGTGCCCGCCTGCTGTCTCTGGGCACCCCTCTCCCCCGGCAGCCATGTGCCAGGCTCAAGCTGAAGGGGAGACCATCCTACCCAGAAAAGGTGACGGCGGGTGAAATATTTAACAGGCTTTGGAAGCACCACTAAAAGTAATACCCAAAAAGCCAGTTAGAAAGCAAAACTCTTTTATAACTGGCTCTGTGAGTAAAGCTTTGTTAGTACTGTACATTACAGAGCATTACTCACAGAGCCAGTTATAAGGGAATATTGCTTATTGCTTAATAACTGGCTTTGTGAGTAAAGCCTAGTGCACACGGGCCAAGTGCCAGCCGACATTCGGCCCACGTGTACAGCAGACGGTCGGACAGAAGCCAAACATTCAGCCCGGCTTCTGTCGAAGGCTCATGACCGGAAAAGGTTCTGCCGACTGGCTCCTGATCAGCGCTCTTAGCCAATGAAAGCGCTGACCAGAGCGTTCTGGTGGGGGGCCGTCCCCCTTGTCAGAACACAATACCTCAGCAGGGAGATTGCTGTACTAACATCGGATTGTTAGTACAAAGGCTCTGACCTGAGCTGTCAGTTTAGCGGTGTGTACGAGGCCTAGAGCTTTATAACTGGCTTTTCAGTATTCACACAGCCAGTCACTAGGCATTACTCGCAGGGCCAGTTATAAAACAGTTTTGCTTATCACCTGGCTTTGTGAGAACTCCATTGTATTTGGCTTTGTGAGTCAAACTTTGTAACTGGCTTTGTAACCGCTTCTTTAGAAGTTCTAAGAGGGAACTGCACTTTATAACAGGGTTTGGTAACTTGTTTTCTAAAGTAGCAGCTCCCAACCCCAGTTCTAAGGCTACGTTCGCACACGTGTTTAGGCGCAAAGCGAGTGGCTGATTCCTACTGCTGTTTTTGTCACCCCCGAGAATGGTTGTCCTTTATGTGTTCTGAAAGTGCAGGAATTGGGGAGATCTGAGGTGTGAAGGTGCAGGAATTGGGGAGATCTGAGGTGTGAAGGTGTGGGAATTGGGGAGATCTGAGGTGTGAAGGTGTGGGAATTGGGGAGATCTGAGGGGTGAAGGTGTGGGAATTGGGGAGATCTGAGGTTTGAAGGTGCAGGAATTGGGGAGATCTGAGGTGTAAAGGTGCAGGAATTGGGGTGATCTGAGGTGTGAAGGTGCAGGAATTGGGGAGATCTGAGGTGTAAAGGTGCAGGAATTGGGGAGATCTGAGGTGTGAAGGTGCAGGAATTGGGGAGATCTGAGGTGTAAAGGTGCAGGAATTGAGGAGATCTGAGGTGTGAAGGTGCAGGAATTGGGGTGATCTGAGGTGTGAAGGTGCAGGAATTGGGGAGATCTGAGGTGTGAAGGTGCAGGAATTGGGGAGATCTGAGGTGTAAAGGTGCAGGAATTGGGGAGATCTGAGGTGTAAAGGTGCAGGAATTGGGGTGATCTGAGGTGTGAAGGTGCAGGAATTGGGGAGATCTGAGGTGTAAAGGTGCAGGAATTGGGGTGATCTGAGGTGTGAAGGTGCAGGAATTGGGGTGATCTGAGGTGTAAAGGTGCAGGAATTGGGGAGATCTGAGATGTGAAGGTGCAGGAATTGGGGAGATCTGAGGTGTGAAGGTGCAGGAATTGGGGAGATCTGAGGTGTAAAGGTGCAGGAATTGGGGAGATCTGAGGTGTGAAGGTGCAGGAATTGGGGTGATCTGAGGTGTGAAGGTGCAGGAATTGGGGAGATCTGAGGTGTGAAGGTGCAGGAATTGGGGAGATCTGAGGTGTGAAGGTGCAGGAATTGGGGTGATCTGAGGTGTGAAGGTGCAGGAATTGGGGAGATCTGAGGTGTGAAGGTGCAGGAATTGGGGTGATCTGAGGTGTGAAGGTGCAGGAATTGGGGAGATCTGAGGTGTGAAGGTGCAGGAATTGGGGAGATCTGAAGTGTAAAGGTGCAGGAATTGGGGAGATCTGAGGTGTGAAGGTGCAGGAATTGGGGAGATCTGAGGTGTGAAGGTGCAGGAATTGGGGAGATCTGAGGTGTAAAGGTGCAGGAATTGGGGAGATCTGAGGTATAATGGTGCAGGAATTGGGCAGATCTGAGGTGTGAAGGTGCAGGAATTGGGGAGATCTGAGGTGTGAAGGTGCAGGAATTGGGGAGATCTGAGATGTGAAGGTGCAGGAATTGGGGAGATCTGAGGTGTGGAGGTGCAGGAATTGGGGAGATCTAAACTAAAATCAGAACATTGACCCAGATCCGGGCCCTGCCCTCCACCCACACACCTTCCTTCTGGACCTATCATGGTCAGGGGTCAGGCTCGGAGACCAGTAGCTATAGAAGCAGAGAGGCTCAGACTGATAAGATGGATAAGTACACAAGCAGGTAACCCTGGCGGATGATGTGGGCTCACCTGAGGGGCAGGGTCTCAGCACTAACCAGTGTTCACCAGAGCTCCTGATCGGTTTTGCTGCATGTTAGCACCAGGTCGCAGGCCTCGAGATCGCCCCACCAGGAGGTGAGCAAGCCTGGGGTCCAGTAGCAGATATACCAGGTAAGGATCAAGCAGAAGTGTAATCAGTAAACAAGCCAAAGGTCAGTACCAAGTGTTCGCAGGTCGGGTTCAAGCAGAAGCGTAGTCGAGGAACAAACCAAAGGTTGGTAACAAGTAGTAGTGAAAAGAAGGACGGCAGCAGGAGAGACAAGAGCAAGACATTGGCTGGCGAGAGCACAATAATCTGGCAAACAGGAAGTGCAAAGGCGTGGTTTAAATAGGAAGTTCATAGGCGGAGCAAAGAGTTCAAGGTTCACCAGGCAAAGATCAAGGCAAGGTTTACTAGGCAAAGATCAAGGCAAGGTTCACTAGGCAAAGGTTCACAAGGCAAGGCAAGATCATTCAAGGAATTGTCCAGGGAGTTGTCCAGGGAGCTGTCCACCATCCCAGGTGGCTCAGCAAGAAGAGATACTGCCAGACCAAGCAGAGGTTGTACTTTCAGACCCGAGTCTTGACAGGACCATTCTGTGAGAGTTCTACAAATCCCTGTCCAAGGGCAATAACCTTTACTGAGACCTGTAGGCACACAAGCAAAGGTATTGAGGTACCAACAGTATCTAGCAAACACTACAAGCAGTAGTGTCCATAATTGTGAGAAAGAATCCCCGAGCTTCATGTATAAGCGGGGGGCAGAAGGGCACATTGGGGCAAATCAATACCTGGACGTAGTGTTCATATGACATTTCATTCCCTGCACAGTAGGGATGGACAGCAGCTGCATGGAGTACACCAGAACTGGCCATCCGTTATAGGCGAAGCTGCTTAATGACAACAAGCGGCTGACAAACCCCCCCCCCCCCCCAGAGAATTTGGGAGCGCCCTTTCCTGTCATAGGGAAAAATGGTGAAGTTCTGCCTGTGGTTTTGTAGGTTTCGATGCCTGAAGAAGTGCCGTAACCAATAGCAACCAGACTTCCAGCAGTCGGGTATGACAGTTAGCTCTGCACAGCATACGTTTGTTAACAAGGTCAGATGTAAAAGAGCTGCAGAGAAATTCTTCCAGAACCTCCACCGGCCTCAGAGAGGTTTTATCTCCACAATGATTTCCTCATTCCTCTAACCAGCAGAGAACATTGAGAATGTGAACTTTGTTTTTAGGTGTGAGATCACATCACTTCCACTGTAATGAAGAGCTAAAGGGGGGGGGGGGGGGGGTGAGATGGAAGAAAATAATTAACCAACACGCTCTTCAAGAGTGCCTCCTATATCTTGCTCTGTAAGAGGCTCAATGCAGTGAAGTGAGTGGGAGCAATAGAGGGGGTGGGAGCAGTGGAGGGAGTGGGAGCAGTGAAGGGAGTGGGAGCAGTGGAAGGAGTGGGATCAGTGGAGGGAGTGGAATCAGTGGAGGGAGTGGGAGCAATAGAGGGAGTGGAATCAGTGGAGGGAGTGGGAGCAGTGGAAGGAGTGGGATCAGTGGAGGGAGTGGAATCAGTGGAGGGAGTGGGAGCAGTGGAGGGAGTGGAATCAGTGGAGGGAGTGGGAGCAGTGGAGGGAGTGGGAGAAGCGGAGAGAGTGCTAGAAGCGGAGGGAGTGGGTTCAGCGGAGGGAATGGGTTCAGTGGAGGGAGAGGGAGCAGTAGAGGGAGTGGGATCAGTGGAGGGAGTGGGAGCAGTAGAGGGGGTGCGAGCAGTGGAGGGAGTGGGATCAGTGGAGGGAGTGGGAGCAGTAGAGGGAGTGGGATCAGTGGAGGGAGTGGGAGCAGTAGAGGCGGTGCGAGCAGTGGAGGGAGTGGGATCAGTGGAGGGAGTGGGAGCAGTAGAGGGAGTGGGATCAGTGGAGGGAGTGGGAGCAGTAGAGGGGGCGCGAGCAGTGAAGGGAGTGGGATCAGTGGAGGGAGTGGGAGCAGTAGAGGGAGTGGAATCATTGGAGGGAGTGGGAGCAGTAGAGGGAGTGGGATCAGTGGAGGGGGCGGGAGCAGTGGAGGGAGTGGGATCAGTGGAGGGAGTGGGAGCAGTAGAGGGGGCGCGAGCAGTGGGATCAGTGGAGGCAGTGGAGGGAGTGGGATCAGTGGAGGCGGTGGGAGCAGTGGAAGGGGTGGGATCAGCTGGGGAAGTGGAATCAGCAGAGGGAGTGGGATCAGCGGAGGGAGTGAGATCAGCGGAGGGAGTTGGAGCAGTGGAGGGAGTGGGAGCAATAAAGGGAGTGGAATCAGTGGAGGGAGTGGGAGAAGCGGAGGGAGTGGGAGAAGCGGAGGGAGTGGGATCAGTGGAGGGAGTGGGATCAGTGGAAGGAGTGGGATCAGTGAAGGGAGTGGGATCAGTGGAATGAGTGGGATCAGCGGAGGGAGTGGGATCTGCGGAGGGAGTGGGATCAGTGGAGGGAGTGGGATCAGCGGAGGGAGTGGGATCTGCGGAGGGAGTGGGATCAGTGGAGGGAGTGGGTGCAGTGGATGGAATAGGATCAGTGGATGAAATGGGATCAGTGGATGGAATGGGATCAGTGGATGGGGAGGGCGCAGTGGATGGGGAGGGCGCAGTGGATGGAATGGGATCAGTGGATGGAATGGGATCAGTGGAGGGGGGGGCTCAGTGGATGGGGAGGGCGCAGTGGATGGAATGGGATCAGTGGAGGGAATAGGATCAGTGGATGGAATGGGATCAGTGGAGGGGGAGGGATCAGTGGAGGGGGAGGGCGCAGTGGATGGAATGGGATCAGTGGAGGGGGAGGGATCAGTGGATGGAATGGGATCAGTGGAGGGAGTGGGATTAGTGGAGGGAGTGGGATTAGTGGAGGGGGAGGGATCAGTGGAGGGGGAGGGCACAGTGGATGGAATGGGATCAGTGGAGGGGGAGGGATCAGTGGAGGGGGAGGGATCAGTGGATGGAATGGGATCAGTGGAGGGGGAGGGATCAGTGGAGGGGGAGGGCGCAGTGGATGGAATGGGATCAGTGGAGGGAATGGGATCAGTGGATGGGGAGGGCACAGTGGATGGAATGGGATCAGTGGAGGGAATGGGATCAGTGGATGGAATGGGACCAGTGGAGGGGGAGGGATCAGTGGAGGGGGAGGGCGCGGTGGATGGAATGGGATCAGTGGAGGGGGAGGGCGCGGTGGATGGAATGGGATCAGTGGAGGGGGAGGGCGCGGTGGACGGAATGGGATCAGTGGAGGGGGAGGGCGTGGTGGATGGAATGGGATCAGTGGAGGGGGAGGGCGCGGTGGATGGAATAGGATCAGTGGAGGGGGAGAGATCAGTGGAGGGGGAGGGCACGGTGGATGGAATGGGATCAGTGGAGGGGGAGGGCGCAGTGGATGGAATGGGATCAGTGGAGGGGGAGGGCGCGGTGGACAGAATGGGATCAGTGGAGGGGGAGGGCGCGGTGGATGGAATGGGATCAGTGGAGGGGGAGAGATCAGTGGATGGAATGGGATCAGTGGAGGGGGAGGGCGCGGTGGATGGAATGGGATCAGTGGAGGGGGAGGACGCGGTGGATGGAATGGGATCAGTGGAGGGGGGGGCTCAGTGGATGGAATGGGATCAGTGGAGGGGGAGGGATCAGTGGAGGGAGAGGGATCAGTGTAGAGGGAGGGATCAGTGGAGGGGGAGGGATCAGTGGAGGGGGAGTGAAGCTTTTCACTGTACACTGACGTTCTTATTTTCTACCCAGTCGGCCATCTTTGCCTCTTAGGACTGAAAGGCGATTGGCCACCAAGCAGAGAGAATTTAGAGCAAAGACCAGCTTTATTAATGTGTATGTCCTTCATATTAGGGAGTGGGATCAGTGGAGGGAGTGGGAGCAGTAGAGGCGGTGCGAGCAGTGGAGGGAGTGGGAGCAGTAGAGGGAGTGGGATCAGTGGAGGGAGTGGGAGCAGTAGAGGGGGCGCGAGCAGTGGAGGGAGTGGGATCAGTGGAGGGAGTGGGAGCAGTAGAGGGAGTGGAATCATTGGAGGGAGTGGGAGCAGTAGAGGGAGTGGGATCAGTGGAGGGGGCGGGAGCAGTGGAGGGAGTGGGATCAGTGGAGGGAGTGGGAGCAGTAGAGGGGGCGCGAGCAGTGGAGGAAGTGGGATCAGTGGAGGGAGTGGGATCAGAGGAGGCGGTGGGAGCAGTGGAAGGGGTGGGATCAGCGGGGGAAGTGGAATCAGCAGAGGGAGTGGGATCAGCGGAGGGAGTGAGATCAGCGGAGGGAGTTGGAGCAGTGGAGGGAGTGGGAGCAATAAAGGGAGTGGAATCAGTGGAGGGAGTGGGAGAAGCGGAGGGAGTGGGAGAAGCGGAGGGAGTGGGATCAGTGGAGGGAGTGGGATCAGTGGAAGGAGTGGGATCAGTGAAGGGAGTGGGATCAGTGGAATGAGTGGGATCAGCGGAGGGAGTGGGATCTGCGGAGGGAGTGGGATCAGTGGAGGGAGTGGGATCAGCGGAGGGAGTGGGATCTGCGGAGGGAGTGGGATCAGTGGAGGGAGTGGGATCAGTGGAGGGAGTGGGTGCAGTGGATGGAATAGGATCAGTGGATGAAATGGGATCAGTGGATGGAATGGGATCAGTGGATGGGGAGGGCGCAGTGGATGGGGAGGGCGCAGTGGATGGAATGGGATCAGTGGATGGAATGGGATCAGTGGAGGGGGGGGCTCAGTGGATGGGGAGGGCGCAGTGGATGGAATGGGATCAGTGGAGGGAATAGGATCAGTGGATGGAATGGGATCAGTGGAGGGGGAGGGATCAGTGGAGGGGGAGGGCGCAGTGGATGGAATGGGATCAGTGGAGGGGGAGGGATCAGTGGATGGAATGGGATCAGTGGAGGGAGTGGGATTAGTGGAGGGGGAGGGATCAGTGGAGGGGGAGGGCGCAGTGGATGGAATGGGATCAGTGGATGGGGAGGGCACAGTGGATGGAATGGGATCAGTGGAGGGAATGGGATCAGTGGATGGAATGGGACCAGTGGAGGGGGAGGGATCAGTGGAGGGGGAGGGATCAGTGGAGGGGGAGGGCGCGGTGGATGGAATGGGATCAGTGGAGGGGGAGGGCGCGGTGGATGGAATGGGATCAGTGGAGGGGGAGGGCGCGGTGGACGGAATGGGATCAGTGGAGGGGGAGGGCGTGGTGGATGGAATGGGATCAGTGGAGGGGGAGGGCGCGGTGGATGGAATAGGATCAGTGGAGGGGGAGGGATCAGTGGAGGGGGAGGGCACGGTGGATGGAATGGGATCAGTGGAGGGGGAGGGCGCAGTGGATGGAATGGGATCAGTGGAGGGGGAGGGCGCGGTGGACAGAATGGGATCAGTGGAGGGGGAGGGCGCGGTGGATGGAATGGGATCAGTGGAGGGGGAGAGATCAGTGGATGGAATGGGATCAGTGGAGGGGGAGGGCGCGGTGGATGGAATGGGATCAGTGGAGGGGGAGGGATCAGTGGAGGGGGAGGACGCGGTGGATGGAATGGGATCAGTGGAGGGGGAGGGATCAGTGGAGGGGGAGGACGCGGTGGATGGAATGGGATCAGTGGAGGGGGGGGCTCAGTGGATGGAATGGGATCAGTGGAGGGAGAGGGATCAGTGTAGAGGGAGGGATCAGTGGAGGGGGAGGGATCAGTGGAGGGGGAGTGAAGCTTTTCACTGTACACTGACGTTCTTATTTTCTACCCAGTCGGCCATCTTTGCCTCTTAGGACTGAAAGGCGATTGGCCACCAAGCAGAGAGAATTTAGAGCAAAGACCAGCTTTATTAATGTGTACGTCCTTCATATTATTATATCCACTTTACAAGAATAAATGATATTAAATACATCCAAAATAAAGAAAAACTGATTTCTTCGCATTCTGTTATTTGGCACCAAAACTGAAAGGAGGAGAGAAAACGTGACAACGCAATCGTACGCAGCGCTCTGCGGCGGCTCTGCAGACAGGTCATAGGTCACCCAGCGTATAATAAACAGGTTCCCATCCATCGATTTGCAGCATTCATGTTAGTATAGAATGTGGTCTGATTACAAAAGTCTAATAAGAGGCTCCATTATAAAGAGCGGTAAGAGGGCGGCACCGCGCCCAGCGTAGTCATTTCGCATTGACGCCGATCCTCGTCTTTGAATGTCGTTTACATAATATGTGGACTGGATTGCCCTCAGCTGTCCATGGAGTCGTTGTTGTCTATTTTGCAGTACAGATACATGGACACCACCATGGCTGCCAGCTAAAAGGGAAATAAAACACATTAGACTTGTACCGTGACCTGGACTCCGCCCAACTCCGCCTGAGCGCCCCCCATTCATCCATTCATTGCAATATCTGACCTGTGATGGATTATTTTCTTGTTTTGTTCTACTTTGGATGGAGCATCATAGAGTGGCAACCAATGTACAGTTAGTCATGTTGTATTTCTATTAGTGGGATTCCCTGCCCCAAAGACACAACAGGAAGTGGAAAGATATCTATATCAATTATAACTATAATAAGAGGTGATCCCTTGTTAGTGTGTTGTCAACAGAATAGGTGTTCCACTCATGAAGATTTTACTTCCTGTTCTGGAGACCTAACAGGAAGTGAGAGGAAATCCCCTCTTGGGCTGTTGTCAGCAGACCAGGTGTTCCCTTTGGGAAGATTTTACTTCCTGTTCTAGAGATATAACAGGAAGTGAGAGGAAATCCCCTCTTGGGGTATTGTCACCAGACCAGGTGTTCCCTTTGGAAGGATTTTACTTCCTGTTCTGGAAACAAAACAGGAAGTGAGAGGAAATCCCCTCTTGGACTGTTGTCACCAGATCAGGTGTTCCCCTCTGGAAGATTTTACTTCCTGTTCTAGAGATATAACAGGAAGTGAGAGGAAATCCCCTGTTGGGATGTTGTCACTAGAATAAGTGTTCCCTTTGGGAAAATTTTACTTCCTCTTCTGGAGATATAACAGGAAGTGGGAGGAAATCTATTTACCTATAATGAGAGGAAAACCCCTCTTGGACTGTTGTCACCAGAACAGGTGTTCCCTTTGGAAAGATTTTACTTCCTGTTCTGGAAACAAAACAGGAAGTGAGAGGAAATCCCCTTATGGGCTGTTGTCACCAGAACAGGTGTTCCCTTTGGGAAGATTTGAATTCCTGTTCTGGAGACCTAACAGGAAGTGAGAAGAAATCCCTTCTTGGGCTGTTGTCACAAGAAAAGGTGTTCCCTTTGGGAAACTTTTACTTCCTCTTCTGGAGCTATAACAGGAAGTGGGAGGAAATCTATATCACCTATAATGAGAGGAAATCCCCTCTTGGACTGATGTCACCAGAACAGAAGTTCCCTTTGAGAAGATTTTAGTTCCTGTCCTGGAAACAAAACAGGAAGTGAGAAGAAATCCTCTCTTGGGCTGTTGTCACCAGATCAGGTGTTCCCTTCGGGAAGATTTTATTTCCTGTTCTAGAGATATAACAGAAAGTGAGTGGAAATCCCCTCTTGGGCTGTTGTCACAAGAAAAGGTGTTCCCTTTGGGAAACTTTTACTTCCTCTTCTGGAGATATAACAGGAAGTGGGAGGAAATCTATATCATCTATAATGAGAGGAAATCCCCTCTTGGACTGTTGTCATCAGAACAGGTGTTCCTTTTGGAAGAATGTTACTTCCTGTTCTGGAGACATAACAGGAAGTGAGAAGAAATTAATATCAGCTATACTGAGAGGAGATCCCCTCTTGGGCTGTTGTCACCAGACAAGGTGTTCCTGCTTCTGAGAAGATTTTACTTCCTGTTCTGGAGACCTAACAGAAAGTGAGAGGAAATCCCCTCCTAGGTAGATGTTACTAGATCAGTTGTCCTCTTTAGAATATTTCCCCTCTGTTTCTGTGACATCCTGTGGATATGGCCTAATTTTCTGGCCTGCTGATGGTGGTCAACAAGATACAGAGACGGTAAATCTCCCCGGCGAGTCAGACAAAAAAAAAAGAAAGTTGGCGGGAGCTCTAACCCTTCCTCTTTTAAAAGGTGGGGAAATTGTAGGACTCCAGCCAAAACTGAATACATGTGTGACCACTTACCTCCAGGGCAGTGATTCCAGCTGCAATACCTCCCACAACGGCTGCGTTTCTCTTAAACAAGTGCAGAATCTGCTCGTAACAGCCCTGAAGAGAGAAGATGGAATGTTAGCCATGGACATGGAGGCACAGACCAGCATTAGTGATGGGTTTGGTTTGAGCAGGGTTTGGCAAGCTTCAAAGAAGTTTGGAAGCCAAACCTGCATGTCCTTAACATGAGGGGTGCCTTGTTGATGAGGACAAGGGCCTCATCCCCACAACCCTGGCCAGTGTCTGTGGGGTTCTGCAGGTGAGGGGCTTATCAGAATCTGGAAGCCCCTTTTAATAATAAAAGATCCCCCCCTCCACCTCCCCATGTGAATGAGCAAGGGCTTTTTTTCAGCAGAAATGTGGGGGAATGCAGTTCCAGCACCTCCAGCACTGAATATATATATAATGGCAAGGGATGCTTGGGTCTATTGATGTTGGCTGCTGGGGGGTGTTGCAGGGTGGGGGGGCCTATTGTTGCTGGGGGGTCAACTGTTGATGGGAGGAGTCTACTGATGCTGGCTGCTGAGAGATCTATGTTTGTAGGCGGGGGTCTATTGTTACTGGAGGGGATTATATTGTTGCTGGGGGAATCTAAGGGTGCGATACTGGGTGGTGGATAGGGGGTGGAACCAAGGGACAGTGCACAGAGGTAGGTCGGGGACATAGACTTGGGTCTAACAAGGGTTGACTCGGAAGGGCGGAGTACCTTCACCTATTGTCTGAGAAAAAAAGCCCTGGTAAGGGGTACTTGGGGATAATCCTTCACCAAAAAAGATCACATCTATAAGTAAAGACACTCAAACTTTCCCTAAGTTCTTTATTAAAAAAATAAAACTCCCTAAAATTGTCCCTCCATTGTAAATCCATCGTCACTCACGATGCCCGCCTCCTGCTGACTTGCCGGAAAAAAAAACCCCCAATGACCTTCTGCACACAAGTGATCCTAACGCTACGCAAAGCCCTAAGCTGTCATCAGCTATATAAAGGAAGGGGCAGGAATAGTGGTGGCATCATTACCTGGATATGGCCATGTGGCCATATTTAGGCAATGATGTAACCTGTTCCATTTTCTACCCATTTGGTTACATGGCTGGGGATTCCATGGTGACTTTAGTGGTTGCTAAGGATGCAGCGGGGGCAAGCACCCATCGCTTCCTTAGCAGCCATGGACAACTAGAAGCTGTCATGTTGGTCTACGCGAATGCCCTAAATGTACATTCAGACCGAACACTAAGCTCATCCCTAATCAGCGTCTACCAGAACCTGAAGTATCAGTTTTAAATGGCGTGATCCTTTAATGGAGACCAGAAAATGGTGGCGAATTTTACCTTGACATTAGCCCTGGCAGCATCAGACACTGTACAGACGGCGGTGTTGGTGATGGTGGAATTACAGCATTGTTGCGGGTAAAAGCCTTTAGTCTTCACATAGTCGGAATTGGTGAAGTCCGTGTAGTTGTCGAGGGCGCAGCACTTCAACTGGAAAGGAAAATGGATAATGAGCTGATGTGACCAGTACAGAGACAGGCAACATGCATCACACAGGGGGTCACCCGTGCCTCCTACCTTCGTCATTGTGGCATTCCAGGTCTTGGTAACCTCTTGGTTACTCCCGTAGTCCTTTTGCAGAACTGGAATCAGGAGGAGCTTCAGGAAACTTTGCGCCTGGAGAAAAAGAGGATTGATCTGTTAGTGGTCAGTCAATCAAGAGGCCAATCCCCCCCTGATTGTCCCATCCCTAAATTCTGACAATTTCCTCCAGTTCTCAAAAACAACTATTTTATTTTTTTAAAACAAGAAAATGTGAGATGAGAAACTAGTCAGATAAGTGAAACGCGTTTACTAAATATAGACGATCCCAAGTTCCTGGCGGGAGGCGTCTAGGAGGTCCTTACCACAGAGGAAAAGACCAGAGCCACCACAGCACCTGCGATCTCTGCGATGAAGATGATCAGTATGATGGAGAAGAACTGCAAGAGATTAAAGTCCGTCAGACTAGGATGATGAACAACACAAGCCATTATGTGAGACGCAACATGCGCCATCTCTGTGCCCAGCGCGGTGAGGACTGTTAACACCCCAATCCTATACAGATATGTGTTCTATAGATTTCTTGTAGAAAGTAGATTGAAATCCACCATGAAAACCTCCCTACCTGTCTGCCTCATAGAATATTCCCAGCTCAGACATCTGCCCACATGGCCGACTTACAGGTAACTTCATGCCCATGCCCAGGAGACTTCATGCCCATGTAGCGACCCTCCCATTCCTCTAGTTTACATTTAGTATTGCTGGGCTGTCTGCAGCCTAGACTGATTTCTATAGTCTGCCATCTCGTACTAAGCTTGGCCTGCCCATTGATTCCCCCTACTGACAGTAAGTGTCAATGTTACTGGAATATTCATATCCTTCCCTGGTCAACCACTAGGGGTTCTGTTGGCAGTGGTGCATGCTGGGGAAGGTTATAAATATATGGGGGGGACTCTGAGCTAGCTCTTTTTTCTTTGGGGCTCTGCCCTGGGAAGATGTGTGTGCTCTGCCTCTTGCCTCCCAGGCTTGCTGCCTGGAGAGACAAGGAGGAAGGCCTGGGTCCTTAAGACTGAAGCCTATCCTGACCCGTTTGGAAAGTGACTCCAGTGGGATGGGATGGGGGCAGAAGGATGTCTGGCAGTTAGGAGCATCCTGCAGATGCAACTTTGTTGTCATGGGAGTCCTAGAGGACTGGACACAAGCTGCTACTAGTAGACCCTACAGGAAGCCTGAACTGCTCACCACACATCAAGTATTGCTGGTCTTGGCAAAAAGGCTCACACTTAAATGCTGCCAATCTCGGCTTAAAGGCACACTAAACTTGGGAGAGGTCTTCAGTCTGAGAGAGGCTGAAGTTGTCTATTTGCCTGCAAGAGGGGCTGGAGTCATTTCTGCATTTGACCTAGTCATGGAAAGAATTCTTTTTGGACCTACTGAGTATCCTGTACACCAGGGGTAGGCAACCTCGGCCCTCCAGCTGTTTTCAAACTGCAAGACCCGTGAGACATTGCAAGACCCTAACAATCACAGGCCTGACTCCTAGAGGCAAGGGCATGATGGGATTTGTAGTTTCACCACAGCTGGAGGGCCAAGGTTGCCTACCCCTGCTGTACACCATAACCTTCGCTCCCTTGGAGTTATCCTTATAAACTTTATATTAAACAAAAGACCAATGGAGTGGAGATTCTTTACTCAGTTGCTGCTGGTGCTGGATGTTTGGTAAGTGCCATGGGGCATTTGAGGAACTGTCCAAGGGCCTTTAACAGGCCCTTGGTTGACCGATCTGTGCCCAGACTGGCTTCCAGCACACATACCATATCAGACAGAGCACTCATATCCATTCAGTGGTACATAAAACCCCAGCACTTCTCTGGAGGAAACCCATGATCTCCATCATGTTTTGGCAGTCCATAAATTGTCTGATTACCCTAATCTGACAGCAGAGTGTGACTCAAGCGACATGGAGGTCGAAAAAGAGCATCAGAATTCTTTATCACACATCGAGGATTTCCACCATTCTGTAAAATGTTTTCTCACCCGCATCACTACAGTCTGTTGGGCCGGTCACATAAATAACCCCAGCTGGTCTGAGTGCTGGGCAGATATCTCACTTCCAGGAATCTGACAATCTATGACTACATGGCCAATGTCCAGATACACTCATTACTGAGCAACCTTTATAAATCTTGTTACTGCACCAGAATACCCCCTCCAATGTGTACCTGAATTGCAAGAACGTTAAAAACTCCTAATGTAACCTCCCACAAGGAAACTACTCCACCTACTACAACTACCTTTCCCATTAACCACTTCCCTATCACAACCAACCTTCTCACCAATCATTCACCAATCATTCCATCCATCACAACCTACATCCATCCCCACCTACTACAATCACCTTGGTCATTAACCATTTCCCCCACCACAACCACCCTGCCCACTATATCTAGCAACCACACCATAGACCACTACCTTGCCTCTCACAACCACTCTGTCCACCACAACAACACTACCTATCAACCACCTCCCACACCACAACCATCCTGCCCTATCTCACCAAAATCAGCAGGCATTTGCTCTCTTTCTGGGCTCCGCAGCAGCCGAGGAATCCCAGGATGACCAGCAGAGCTCCAATGGCGATCAGGAAATAAGGAACATTGACAAACTGGGAGGCAATACTATCCGTTCCAGATCCCAGTGTTCCAAATAACTTCAAGAAAGAGCCGCTGTCCACGCTGACCCAGATCCCCACTCCGACAAGAGTTCCTCCACCCAGCTGAAAAAAAAGAAGTCAAAAGAAAGAGAAGTCAGTCTATGGAGCCTTTGGTGGAGAGTGGAAGGCCAAAAGGAGGAAATGCCGGCCTGGGCACAGCAGAAATTATAGGGAAACTCACATTTACATCACACATCCCTCGAAAACTACTTTTGTTCTGACATCTCGACTTCCAGGAAACTTCGAGGACAAGTGTAACAAAGTGTAGCCCTAAAGATTTAAATATACGTAGAAAATAAAATAAAATGAATATGAAAATCTCTAATATTTATAAATGTCCATCATGTATAATAGTGAATCATAGTCCATCATTGTATGAAGCCATCATGGTCACCATGTGCGTAAAAAAAGGTAAATAGTGAAAATGCCACCACCGAAGTAAATGGAGGCCTACCGGAAAGTTTGAACCCAAGACAGCATAGGCTGTATGGGTCAAACCAGCTTGTATTGCCCACCAGCAATGAGAAGAAAGCTGTAGTAATCAGCCAAGAATATAGTCCTGGGAGCCTTCACGATAGTGTCATATATATATAAATGGAAGATTGTGAAGATACCACCACCAGAGTGAATGGAGGCTTACCGGAAGGTTAGAACCCAAAACAGCGTACGCTCTATGGGTCAAACCAGCTTGTATTGCCCACCGGCAATAGAGGGGAAACCTTGGTAGCCAACAGTCTACCTATATCTACTCTATAGTGAGGAGCAGCCCGGACAGATCGTACAGATACTTCCGTGAAGGCTCCTAGGACCTCATTCCCTGTTGGCTACCAAGGCTGGCCGGTGGGCAATACAAGCTGGTTTGACCCATAGAGCGTACGCTGTTTTGGGTTCTAACCTTCCGGTAAGCCTCCATTCACTCTGGTGGTGGTATCTTCACAATCTTCCATTTATATATATATGACACTTTCGTGAAGGCTCCCAGGACTATATTCTTGGCTGATTACTACAGCTTTCTTCTCATTGCTGGTGGGCAATACAAGCTGGTTTGACCCATACAGCGTATGCTGTCTTGGGTTCAAACTTTCCGGTAGGCCTCCATTTACTTCGGTGGTGGCATTTTCACTATTTACCTTTTTTTACGCACATGGTGACCATGATGGCTTCATACAATGATGGACTATGATTCACTATTATACATGATGGACATTTATAAATATTAGAGATTTTCATATTCATTTTACTTTATTTTCTACGTATATTTAAATCTTTAGCGCTACACTTTGTTACACTTGTCGTTTATAGCTAAATTTCTATTTGCCGTGTTAGCTGCTTACATAATTGAGTAAGCGCAAAGTTATTTTGTCTTTTTGCAAACTTCGAGGACAGCAGATGGGGAGAGAGGCTCCTCCATCTTGTGTGCTGTCCTGGAAGATTCCTGGACAAAAATATGATATCTCATAGGTGCCATTAGCACAGCCAGGAGGGCGCCTTGAGGATGCCACCCTGAAATGGTCACACCATACTTTGTACTGCCCTTTCTTGTAACAGAATTCAGTAAACCGCCCTAAAGCCTTAAATGTTCTCGGTTATCAGAAACTGGCCGCACCCAGAACACCATCTATAGATATAAATAGAAGAGTCCTCTCACGAGGGCACCAAGGACGGCATAACCCGGGACAGATGAGCTCCACTTCCTCCACACACAATGGAAGGCCAAGACATTGTACACTGATCTGTTCTATGGAAATCTACCAATTACAGGAACAAGCTAACAATAGAAAATGCGTCTCTTCTGAAATAGAACCAAACCAGTCCAACAACTCTCACTGCACAATAGCTGGAGGGTTCATGGTTGTGGGTGGAGCGGCCCTGAGAGCCTCGAAAACCAGAATATGGAAATGATTTGTCTTCAGATGTGAATGTATCCTGCAGTGTACACCGTCCTACATCTGACAGCATGTCTCGTATATTGCCGCTCCCAGACTAATCCCTTTCCTCCTCTATGGCTCTCACTGAGACTTTAGTTCCGCTTTAATAATCCTGAGCAACGCAGGAGGTAAAAGACAGAGCTCACAGCCCATTGGCTGACACTTCATGTAAAGAATATCTGTCTGCTTGTGTCACAGAGATCCATCCAGCTATAGAGGAACCCAAATAAAGTGTATGGGACTTCCACATACAGGGGACTGAGGGGGCCACACATAGCAGAGAATATAACATCTCCATGTAGAGGGGATTGAAGGGCCACACATGGCGGAATATTTATCCTCCATGTAGAGGGGACTGAGGGCCACACATGGGAGAATATTGTACCTCCATGTAGAGGGGACTGAGGGGCCACACATGGGAGAGAATATTGTACCTCCATGTAGAGGGGACTGAGGGCCACACATGGGAGAATATTGTACCTCCATGTAGAGGGGACTGAGGGCCACACATGGGAGAGAATATTGTACCTCCATGTAGAGGGGACTGAGGGCCACACATGGGAGAATATTGTACCTCCATGTAGAGGGGACTGAGGGCCACATATGGAATAGAATATTGTACCTCCATGTAGAGGGGACTGAGGGCCACACATGGGAGAATATTGTACCTCCATGTAGGGGGACTGAGGACCACACATGGGAGAATATTGTACCTCCATGTAAAGGGGACTGAGGGGCCACACATGGGAGAGAATAATTATCCTCCATGTAAAGGGGACTGCGGGGGCCACACATAGCAGAGAATATTACATCTCCATGTAGAGGGGACTGAGGGCCACACATGGGAGACTATTATATCTCCATGTAGATGGGACTGAGGACCACACATCAGAGAGAATATTGTACCTCCATGTAGAGGGGACTGAGGGGCCACACATGGGAGAATATTGTACCCATAGGCGTGCGCACATTGTGTGCCGGATGTGCCCAGGCACACCCTAATCACCCCATGCGCATTAGTGTTATCGCTCTGTGTAGCAGCAGGAACATGGTAAAGATCTCCCTCTTACCTGCTCTGCCATAAGAAAAGTGTTTATGCTCTTCTCTTTCACTGTGCTGGTAGGGAGATCAATGTGCCGGGTTCATATGTATGTAGACACATACACATGCATGTGTGTTTGAGCTTAAGGGTGCACACCCTAATGCAATAGGCTGCGCACACCTATGATTGTACCTCCATGTCGAGGGGACTCAGGGGGCCACACATGGGAGAATAGTGTACCTCCATGTAGAGGGGACTGAGGGGGTCACACATGGGGGAATATTGTACCTCCATGTCGAGGGGACTCAGGGGGCCACACATGGGAGAATATTGTACCTCCATGTAGAGGGGACTGAGGGCCACATATGGAATAGAATATTGTAGCTCCGTGTCGAGGGGACTGAGGGCCACACATGGGAGAATATTGTACCTCCATGTAGAGGGGACTGAGGGGCCACGCATGGGAGAATATTGTACCTCCATGTAAAGGGGACTGAGGGCCACACATGGTACAGAATATTGTGCCTCCATGTAGAGGGGACTGAGGGCCACACATGGGAGAGAATATTGTACCTCCATGTAGAGGGGAGTGAGGTCCACACATGGGAGAATATTGTACCTCCATGTAGAGGGGACTGAGGGCCACATATGGAATAGAATATTGTAGCTCCGTGTCGAGGGGACTGAGGGCCACACATGGGAGAATATTGTACCTCCATGTAGAGGGGACTGAGGGGCCACGCATGGGAGAATATTGTACCTCCATGTAAAGGGGACTGAGGGCCACACATGGTACAGAATATTGTACCTCCATGTAGAGGGGAATGAGGGCCACATATGGAATAGAATATTGTAGCTCTGTGTCGAGGGGACTGAGGGCCACACATGGGAGAATATTGTACCTCCATGTAGAGGGGACTGAGGGGCCACGCATGGGAGAATATTGTACCTCCATGTAAAGGGGACTGAGGGCCACACATGGTACAGAATATTGTACCTCCATGTAGAGGGGACTGAGGGCCACACATGGGAGAGAATATTGTACCTCCATGTAGAGGGGAGTGAGGTCCACACATGGGGGAATATTGTACCTCCATGTAGAGGGGACTGAGGGCCACATATGGAATAGAATATTGTAGCTCCATGTCGAGGGGACTGAGGGCCACACATGGGAGAATATTGTACCTCCATGTAGAGGGGACTGAGGGGCCACACATGTGAGAATATTGTACCTCCATGTAAAGGGGACTGAGGGCCACACATGGTACAGAATATTGTACCTCTATGTAGAGGGGACTGAGGGCCACACATGGGGGAATATTGTACCTCCATGTAGAGGGGACTGAGGGGGCCACACATGGGAGAATATTGTATCTCCATGTAGAGGGGACTGAGGGGGCTACACATGGGAGAATATTATATCTCCATGTAGAGGGGATTGAGGGGCCACACATGGGAGAATATTATATCTCCATGTAGAGGGGATTGAGGGGCCACACATGGGAGAGAATATTGTACCTCCATGTAAAGGGGACTGAGGGCCACACATGGGAGAATATTGGACCTCCATGTAGAGGGGACTGAGGGGTCACATCAGAAAGAAAATTGTACCTCCGTGTAGAGGGGACTGAGGGCTACACATGGGAGAGAATATTGTACCTCCATGTAGAGGGGAGTGAGGGCCACACATGGCAGAGAATATTGGACCTCCATGTAGAGGGGAGTAAGGGCCACACATGGCAGAGAATATTGGACCTCCATGTAGAGGGGACAGAGGGCCACACATGGGAGAGAATATTGTACCTCCGTGTAGAGGGGACTGAGGGCCACACATGGAAGAGAATATTGTACCTCCATGTAGAGGGGACTGAAGGCCACACATTAAAGAGAATATTGTACCTCCATGTAGAGGGGACTGAGGGCCACATATGGGAAAATATTGTATCTCCATGTAGAGGGGACTGAGGGCCACACATGGAAGAGAATATTGTACCTCCATGTAAAGGGGACTGAGGGCCACACATGGGAGAGAATATTGTACCTCCATGTAGAGGGGACTGAGGGCCACACATGGGAGAATATTGTACCTCCATGTAGAGGGGACTGAGGGCCACACATGGGAGAGAATATTGTACCTCCATGTAGAGGGGACTGAGGGGTCACACATGGGAGAGAATATTGTACCTCCATGTTGAGGGGACTGAGGGCCACACATGGGAGAATATTGTACCTCCATGTAGAGGGGACTGAGGGCCACATATGGAATAGAATATTGTACCTCCATGTAGAGGGGACTGATGGGCCACACATGGGAGAGAATATTGTACCTCCATGTAGTGGGGACCGAGGTCACACATTGGAGAATATTGTACCTCCATGTTGAGGGGACTGAGGGCCACACATGGAAGAGAATATTGTACCTCCATGTAAAGGGGACTGAGGGCCACACATGGGAGAGAATATTGTACCTCCATGTAGAGGGGACTGAGGGGCCACACATGGGAGAATATTGTACCTCCATGTAGGGGGACTGAGGACCACACATGGGAGAATATTGTACCTCCATGTAAAGGGGACTGAGGGGCCACACATGGGAGAGAATAATTATGCACCATGTAAAGGGGACTGCGGGGGCCACACATAGCAGAGAATATTACATCTCCATGTAGAGGGGACTGAGGGCCACACATGGGAGACTATTATATCTCCATGTAGATGGGACTGAGGACCACACATCAGAGAGAATATTGTACCTCCATGTAGAGGGGACTGAGGGGCCACACATGGGAGAATATTGTACCCATAGGCGTGCGCACATTGTGTGCCGGATGTGCCCAGGCACACCCTAATCACCCCATGCGCATTAGTGTTATCGCTCTGTGTAGCAGCAGGAACATGGTAAAGATCTCCCTCTTACCTGCTCTGCCATAAGAAAAGTGTTTATGCTCTTCTCTTTCACTGTGCTGGTAGGGAGATCAATGTGCCGGGTTCATATGTATGTAGACACATACACATGCATGTGTGTTTGAGCTTAAGGGTGCACACCCTAATGCAATAGGCTGCGCACACCTATGATTGTACCTCCATGTCGAGGGGGACTCAGGGGGCCACACATGGGAGAATAGTGTACCTCCATGTAGAGGGGACTGAGGGGGTCACACATGGGGGAATATTGTACCTCCATGTCGAGGGGACTCAGGGGGCCACACATGGGAGAATATTGTACCTCCATGTAGAGGGGACTGAGGGCCACATATGGAATAGAATATTGTAGCTCCGTGTCGAGGGGACTGAGGGCCACACATGGGAGAATATTGTACCTCCATGTAGAGGGGACTGAGGGGCCACGCATGGGAGAATATTGTACCTCCATGTAAAGGGGACTGAGGGCCACACATGGTACAGAATATTGTGCCTCCATGTAGAGGGGACTGAGGGCCACACATGGGAGAGAATATTGTACCTCCATGTAGAGGGGAGTGAGGTCCACACATGGGAGAATATTGTACCTCCATGTAGAGGGGACTGAGGGCCACATATGGAATAGAATATTGTAGCTCCGTGTCGAGGGGACTGAGGGCCACACATGGGAGAATATTGTACCTCCATGTAGAGGGGACTGAGGGGCCACACATGGGAGAATATTATATCTCCATGTAGAGGGGACTGAGGGGGCCACACATGGGAGAATATTATATCTCCATGTAGAGGGGATTGAGGGGCCACACATGGCAGAATATTATATCTCCATGTAGAGGGGATTGAGGGGCCACACATGGGAGAGAATATTGTACCTCCATGTAAAGGGGACTGAGGGCCACACATGGGAGAATATTGGACCTCCATGTAGAGGGGACTGAGGGGTCACATCAGAAAGAAAATTGTACCTCCGTGTAGAGGGGACTGTGGGCCACACATGGGAGAGAATATTGTACCTCTATGTAGAGGGGAGTGAGGGCCACACATGGTAGAGAATATTGTACCTCCATGTAGAGGGGACTAAGGGCCACACATGGGAGAATATTGGACCTCCATGTAGAGGGGACTAAGGGCCACACATGGGAGAATATTGTACCTCCATGTAGAGTGGACTGAGGGCCACACATGGAAGAGAATATTGTACCTCCGTGTAGAGGGGACTGAGGGCCACACATGGAAGAGAATATTGTACCTCCATGTAGAGTGGACTGAGGGCCACACATGGAAGAGAATATTGTACCTCCATGTAGAGGGGACTGAAGGCCACACATGGAAGAGAATATTGTACCTCCATGTAGAGGGGACTGAGGGCCACACATGGGAGAATATTGTACCTCCATGTAGAGGGGACTGAAGGCCACACATGGAAGAGAATATTGTACCTCCATGTAGAGGGGACTGAGGGCCACACATGGGAGAATAGTGTACCTCCATGTAGAGGGGACTGAGGGCCACACATGAAAGAGAATATTGTACCTCCATGTAGAGTGGACTGAGGGCCACACATGGGAGAGAATATTTATCCTCCATGTAGAGGGGACTGAGGACCACACATGGGAGAGAATTTTGTACCTCCATGTAGAGGGGACTGAGGGGCCACACATGGGAGAGAATATTGTACCTCCATGTTGAGGGGACTGAGGGCCACACATGGGAGAGAATATTATACCTCCATGTAGAGGGGATTGAGGGGCCACACATGGGAGAGAATATTGTACCTCCATGTTGAGGGGACTGAGGGCCACACATGGGAGAATATTGTACCTCCATGTAGAGGGGACTGAGGGGCCACACATGGGAGAATATTGTACCGCCATGTAGACGGGACTGATGGGCCACACATGGGAGAGAATATTGTACCTCCATGTAGAGTGGACTGAGGGCCACACATGGAAGAGAATATTGTACCTCCATGTAGAGGGGACTGAAGGCCACACATGGAAGAGAATATTGTACCTCCATGTAGAGGGGACTGAGGGCCACACATGGGAGAATATTGTACCTCCATGTAGAGGGGACTGAAGGCCACACATGGAAGAGAATATTGTACCTCCATGTAGAGGGGACTGAGGGCCACACATGGGAGAATAGTGTACCTCCATGTAGAGGGGACTGAGGGCCACACATGAAAGAGAATATTGTACCTCCATGTAGAGTGGACTGAGGGCCACACATGGGAGAGAATATTTATCCTCCATGTAGAGGGGACTGAGGACCACACATGGGAGAGAATTTTGTACCTCCATGTAGAGGGGACTGAGGGGCCACACATGGGAGAGAATATTGTACCTCCATGTTGAGGGGACTGAGGGCCACACATGGGAGAGAATATTATACCTCCATGTAGAGGGGATTGAGGGGCCACACATGGGAGAGAATATTGTACCTCCATGTTGAGGGGACTGAGGGCCACACATGGGAGAATATTGTACCTCCATGTAGAGGGGACTGAGGGGCCACACATGGGAGAATATTGTACCGCCATGTAGACGGGACTGATGGGCCACACATGGGAGAGAATATTGTACCTCCATGTAGTGGGGACCGAGGTCACACATTGGAGAATATTGTACCTCCATTTAGAGGGGACTGAGGGCCACACATGGGAGAGAATATTGTACCTCCATGTAAAGGGGACTGAGGGGCCACACATGTTAGAGAATATTGTACCTCCATGTAGAGCGGACTGAGGGCTACACATGTTAGAGAATATTGTACCTCCATGTAGAGCGGACTGAGGGCTACACATGTTAGAGAATATTGTACCTCCATGTAGAGCGGACTGAGGGCCACACATGGGAGAGAATATTGTACCTCCATGTAGAGGGGACTGAGGGCTACACATGGGAGAGAATATTGTACCTCCATGTAGAGCGGACTGAGGGCTACACATGTTAGAGAATATTGTACCTCCATGTAGAGGGGACTGAGGGCCACACATGGGAGAGAATATTGCACCATCACATGGAATAGACCAAGGGGCACTCATGTCACAGTGTATGTACCTAAACAATGAGTGGACCAAGTGCCACTCTTGGCAGAGTGTATTGCTCCTCTATGTAGAGGATGAGAGGACCAAACATGGTAGACTTTATTGCACATCCACAAAGAAGGGACCAAGGGGCACCTATACATTTGAGTATTGTACCTCCCCATATAGCTAACCTTTGGGGGACATGTCAGGTTCCATTGTTGAAGGTCACCCAGTTTCTGGATTTGGATCTCATACCATACAGCATTCTGTACCTGTAATAGGTTTTTCTGATTTCCACCTGAGGACCCGATGTGTACTGTATACAGACCAATTCTAACCTACAGCTGGCATTGACCAATCAGAACCTGGCAGTATGCACTACAATTTCTTATCACTGTGATAGAGCTGATGGTCTAACAGAGACGCTGGTCACCCACCTCCAAAACCTCCTGGAGGATCTCACAAACTAAAAAAAGCCAATGGCTACAAGAAGAGGCAGGAGGCCGGTGTGTTTTCCTGGGAGGGCGTCTTCCAATTTACAATCAACCCCCCATATAGAGGGACCGACAGACCCGACTAGACACAGACATGCAGATTGTATACTCACAAAGATGGCCAGATTGAACAAGATCATCAGAACCTTGATAAAGGTGAAGAAGCTCATGGTTGTGTCTGGAAGGAGAAGAAGGACAGAGATGGTTACAAGTCTTCTCCTACGACGTCTTTGCTCTCAATTCACAAGGATGAGGACCTTCATCTTCAGCACTGTGAATGCAATTTTCCAAATCTCATCTGACTGAAAATAACTGTCACTTCGTAGAAAATCAGAATCCTTCTCCTGGTGTGATAGCTGTGTGAATTATTATCTGCTTACAGCAAAGATAAACTTTTACAGTAAAAAAAAACTGCACTTTGCATAAAAGTATCCATCTATCATTACATACATTTCATAGAAGTGATTTGCCAAATATGAAAGTGCGTCGCATTAAGGCAACCCGGAGGCATCCTACCATCTCTTATCATACAAAACTGACCAAAGAACCAAATGTCCTTATTTGATTGGCTCACTGATTTCCCTGCCAGTCAAGTGCAAAGAATTCCCTACAATTGGAGTTTCATTTTTGGAGAAATACCCTCTAAGTCTAAGGCCTTTCCACCTTCTACGGCAGGGATTTCCAAACGTTTGAATGCAAAGGGCCAGTTTACAGTCTTTCAGACATTAGCGGGGGTCAGACTGTGGCGCCTTTGGGTGTAGAAAAGGTGTAGAAAAGGTCCCGATGTCTTTGGGGAAAAAACAATGCCCCACCTTTAATGTCAGTGGAAGGAATTGTGCCCCATCATTGGTGTCATTGGGAGAAATTGGACCACATTATTGGTGTCATTGGGAGCGATTGTGCCCCATCATTGGTGTCATTGGCCCCATTGTTAGTGTCATTGGGCGAAATTGGACCCACTTATTGGTGTCAATGGGAGGAATTGTGCCCAATCATTGGTGTCATTGGCCCCATTGTTGGCGTTATTGGGGGAAATTGGACCCCATTATTGGTGTCACTGTCAGGGATTGTGCCCCATCATTGGTGTCATTAGCCCCATTGTTGGTGTCATTGGGAGAAAGTGGACCCAATATCGGTGTCGTTGGGAGGGATTGTGCTCCTTCATTGGTGTCAGTGGGGGGGGGGGGGAATTATGCCTCATTGTTGGTATCAGTGGATGAAATGGTGCCTCAAGGGCCGGATACAAGAAAACAAAGGGCCACATCTGGCCCCCGGGCCACAGTTTGGAGACCCCTGTTCTAAGGGAATGCAGATATGGCAGCTTTTCTCATTACAACACTTAGATTGCTCAGGTGGTGGTGACGAAGGTTGACCCTCGCACAAGGTCATGCAGCAAGAAGAACACAGAAATGTCTAGACATGTGCAATTCGTTTAGTTCCCAATTTGTTTTTTAACAAATTTAGACAAATCCGAATTTTCAGGTTTCCAAATTTTTCCAAATTCGGGAATTCAAAAATCCAAAAACCCGAAAATTTGAAAATCTGAAATAATAACTTAACTATTACTAACTATTAAATTATAGATATTGGAATTACCTTACAAATTTGGCTGTTAGTGAACGTAACGAATACGAATTTATCCGAAGTTACGAATTATCCGAAATAACGAATGCCGCATCTCAACAAATGGAACGAATTAATAATAATAAATAACAATAATAATAAAATCTTATTATTATTTAGTTCCTTCCCATTTTATAGATGCGGCATTCGTTATTTCGGATAATTCGTAACTTCGGATTAATTTGTATTTGTTATGTTCACTAACAGCCAAATTTGAATGGAAATTCCGATACCTAGAATCAAATGTCTACAAAGGTGATACACAGAGGTGAAGCAAATCCTCCTACATAAGTTGTACCTGCTTATCTGCAGTCTTCTCTTCTCTGCAGCCATTCAAAGTCCTGAATGTATACAGCTTGTCTGGGAGTTCAGAAAACAGGGGGACGGGGGAGCTGAAGTAACAGTAGCAGAGCTCAGTGAGAGTTGATTGGTGGGAAGGGACCCCCACTTCATATAGCACACAGGAACAGAGCTGAGGCTGTCAATCACAAGCTGTGTGCTTGAGCTCCCTCCCCTGTCACCTTTTATCTCTTGGTGTCAGGAAAACTTGTCAGAAGTGACTCATGCTGATAGCAGAGGAAGGAGGCAGCAGACAGAAATGATACTCAGTGCTCTGGACTGAGACAAGTACACACTATAGAGGGATGTGCTTTGTTCATGTTTTATGCCTGAGGTGTACAATCACTTTAAAGCCCAATTTTGAAATAGAAAAAAAAACCCTTGCAGTGCCCCCCCCAACCAGAGGTACGCCATTATTAACTCCAAGAGGCAGGAGAAGAGAATTACTTACCCTATTTTTTCTGAACACTGTATATAAATCTTCCTTTCATGGGGGGGACCCCGGATAGCAGACGCATTATTCAGTTTTGTTATTTGATAACAAAGTCGGTGAGGTCGGGTGTGAAATATCCGGATGTGTTCTGGATTTTCCAGGACATTTCTCCTCCAGGTACACACTGCGCCCCGGAGATAAGAGTCGCTTTTCTCCACCGTTTCTGACTTTCCCCGGGGTGGAGACAGCTGGACACATATCAGCCCCTGTTTAATGATTAACCTTTCAGCTGCAGACCACTCGCTCCTGACCAACATGATCAGTGTCACCTACATATGCCGGAGGGTCGTTCAGAACCTCAGAATCAGCTTCCTGTAGGTGTTCTGCCCGGAAGGAATATTTTAGGAACGTTTGGCTGCCCTATTCTAACTATTGAATTAAATCGACTCCTGTGGAACTTTCCACTACCCGCAAAGAAGCCTTCCCAGAGCTCTCACAATAAGGAGTCCTTCCAACAGCTCCACAGTAGGGAGCTTTTCTTAACAGCTATGAAAGCATGGAACCCTTTTCATAGCTCTCCCAGAGAGGAAACCTTCCCAAAGCTCTCACAGCAAGGAACCCTTCCCAAAGCTCTCACAGCAAGGAACCCTTCCCAAAGCTCTCACAGTCAGTAAACCTTCCCAAAGCTTTCACAGTAAGGAATCTTTCTCCCAGTTCTCCAAGTAATGAGCCCTCCCAACAGCTGTCAAAGTATGGAACCCTTCCCAAAGCTCTCACAAAGAGGAAATCTTCCCAAAGCTCTCACAGAAAGGAACCCTTCCCAAAGCTTTCACAGTAAGGAACCCTTCTCATAGTTCTCAAAGTAAGGAGCCCTTCCAACAGCTGTCAAAGTATGCAACCCTTCCCAAAGCTCTCACAGAGAGGAAACCTACCCAAAGCTCTCACTGTCAGGAACCCTTCCCAAAGCTTTCACAGTAAGCAACCCTTCTCCCAGTTCTCAAGGTAAGGAGCCCTTCCAACAGCTGTTAAAGTATGCCACCCTTCCAAGAGCTCTCACAGAGAGGAAACTTTCCCAAAGCTCTCACAGTCAGGAACCCTTCCCAAAGCTTTCACAGTAAGGAACCCTTCTCCCAGTTCTCAAGGTAAGGAGCCCTTCCAACAGCTGTTAAAGTATGCCACCCTTCCAACAGCTCTCACAGAGAGGAACCCTTCCCAAAGCTCTCACAGCCAGGAACCCCCTCCCAAAGCTCTCACAGTAAGGAACTCTTCCCAAAGCTTTCACAGTAAGGAACCCTTCTCCCGGTTCTCAAAGTAAGGAGGCCTATCAACAGCTGTTAATATATGGAACCCTTCCCAAAGCTCTCACAAAGAGGACACCTTCCCAAAGCTTTCACAGTAAGGAACCCTTCCCAAAGCTTTCACGGTAAGGAGCCCTTCTCCCAGTTCTCAAAGTAAGGAGCCCTTCCAACAGCTGTCAAAGTATGCAATCCTTCCAAGAGCTCTCACAGAGAGGAAACTTTCCCAAAGCTCTCACAGTCAGGAACCCTTCCCAAAGCTTTCACAGTAAGGAACCCTTCTCCCCGGTTCTCAAAGTAAGGAGCCCTTCCAACAGCTGTCAAAGTATGCAATCCTTCCAAGAGCTCTCACAGAGAGGAAACTTTCCCAAAGCTCTCACAGTCAGGAACCCTTCCCAAAGCTTTCACAGTAAGGAACCCTTCTCCCAGTTCTCAAAGTAAGGAGCCCTTCCAACAGCTGTCAAAGTATGCAATCCTTCCAAGAGCTCTCACAAAGAGGACACCTTCCCAAAGCTTTCACAGTAAGGAACCCTTCCCAAAGCTTTCACAGTAAGGAACCCTTCTCCCGGTTCTCAAAGTAAGGAGCCCTTCCAACAGTTGTCAAATTATGGAACCCTTCCCAAAGCTCTCACAAAGAGGAAACCTACCCAAAGAAAGTATGCAACCTTTCCAACAACTCTCACAGAGAGGAAACCTTCCCAAAGCTCTCCCAGTAAGGATCCCTTCTCCCAGCTCTCACAGTAAGGAACCCTTCCAACAGCTCTCACAGTAAGGAACCCTTCTCACAAATTTTCCAGTAAGGAGCCCTTCCAACAGCTCACAGTAAGAAGTCCACATCCCTTTCGACAACTCTCAAAGTAACTCCAAAAAATTGCCGCACAACAACAGTAATTGTTATGGACTATGTCGGTACCCAGGGATTTGGACAGAATAAGTATAAAAGTATTAATTTATTAAAGAGAAACAAAAATTATTGATAATAAGAAACATTTTAATACAACAAGATACAGTAAGGTTTTTGCATACTGTTGCGAGTGATACAATCAAAAAACAGGTCTGAACCTGATCCTCTACATGTCTCGCGACAGCGGTCGCTTCTTCAGGAGGAGTTGACAATAAACATCTATAGAAAGATGCAGACTTATAGTTATATAATCACAGAAACACACAAAAAAGAGAAAAAAATGTATATACATTCTACATGAATATAAATAATCACATAATTTTGGAGTGTTATAAAGCAGGCATGGCTTACCAATGGGAACCCAAGGGGGTACCAGACGGCACAGTTTGAGGCATCCTGAATGTGTAATCCCCCCCCAACAGCGAACACAGGACCCCTCCCCCCCCCCACTTCCCCCTTTTCCCCTCCCAAACCAAGGGTCTCTGCCCACAGACTTTATAGACCCACTCATATACATAGATGTTGCATTTATATATATATACACACATATATTTTTTCTGATTTCAGTTATTGCACCTTTTAATGCTTCCCGTGTTCGCCGCAGGAGGATTACCCGTTCAGGATGCCTCAAACTGTGCCGTCTGGTACCCTCTTGGGTTCCCATTGGTAAGCCATGCCTGGTTTATAACATTCCAAAATTATGTGATTATTTATATTTATGTAGAATGTATATACATTTTTTCTCTTTTTTTGTGTGTTTCTGTGATTATATAACCATAAGACTGTATCTTTCTATAGATTTTTATGGTCAACTCCTCCTGAAGAAGCGACCCCTGTCACGAAACTTGTAGAGGATCACGTTCGGACCTACCTCATTTTTTCCCCATACAACTGTGGGGTTTACCTGTTTTTTTACTGCATCACTCGCAACAGTATGAAATAATCTTACTGTATCTTGTTGTATTTAAATGTTTCTTATTATCAATCATTTTTGTTTCTCTTTAATAAATGAATACTTTTATACTTTATCTGTCCAAATCCCTGGGTACCGAGACAGTCCATAACAATTACTGTTATCGTGGGGAAATTTTTTGGAGTAGTCCCTGACACATCCATCATTCACCAGTTCAAGTCCAAGGATGATGGTACCCGTCCCTATTTTCTATCTTCTTGATTGAGGCAATTTCTCACAACTCTCAAAGTAAAGAATCCTTCCCACAGCCCTCAACATAAGAAACCTTTCACGCAGCTGTTACGGTAATTAACCCCTTCCAAAGCTCTCAAAATGCAGAACTGTTCCTACAGCTCTCACAATAAGAATCCCTTCCCAAAACTATCACAGTAAGGAACCCTTCCAACAGCTTTCAGAGTAAGAAAGCCTCCCTACAGCTCTCCCGGTAAGCAACCCTTCTCACAGCTGTTACAGTAAAGACTCCTTTCCACAGCTCTCAAAGCAGGATATTCTTCCCATAGCACTCACAGTAAAGAATCCTTACAGACAGTAATGAAGCTCTCACAGTATAGATCTTTACCCAAAGCTCCTACAGTAAGGAATCAAATCCACAACTCTCAAAGTAAGGAATCCTCCCAACATCTCTCACAGTATTGAACCCTGCTCATGGCTCTAACAGTATAGATCCCTTCCCAAAGCTCTCACAGAAAGGAACTCTCCCCACAATTATCACTGTAAGGAACCCTTCGCACAACAATCACAGTAAGGAAGAGTTCCCACAGCCCTCACAGTAAGGAACACTTCCCACAGCTCTTACAGTAAGGAACACTTCCCACAGCTCTCACAGCACAGAACACTTCCCACAGCTCTCACAGTAAGGAACACTTCCCACAGCTCTTACAGTAAGGAACACTTCCCACAGCTCTTACAGTAAGGAACACTTCCTACAGCTCTCACAGTACAGAACACTTCCCACAGCTCTCACAGTAAGGAACACTTCCCACAGCTATCACTGTAAGGAACCGTTCTCACAACAATCACAGTAAGGAACACTTCCCACAGCTCCCAAAATAAGGAGCCTTTTCATCATCTCTCACAGTAAGAAGTTCTTCCAACAGCTCTCAACGTCTGAAACTTTTCCCACACCTCTCACAGTAAGGAACCGTTCTGACAGCTTCAACAGTAAAGAATCCTTCCTACAGCTCTTACAGTAAGGAACTCTTTGCACACCATTCACAGTAAGGAACCCTTCTCCGAGTTCTCAAAGCAACTTTTCCAACAGCTCTCACAGTAAGGAATCCTTCTCACAGTAAGGACTCTATTGTACGGCTCTCACAGTAAGGAACCTTTCCAACAACTCTCCCATTAAGAAGTCCTTCCCACAATTCTCACAGTAAGGAACCCTTCCCACAGCTCTCACAGTAAGGAACCCTTCCCAAAGTTCTAACCATAATCAGCCTTTCCAACAGCTCTCACAATAAGGAACCCATCCCACAACTCCCATAGTAAAGGATCCTTGCCACAGCTCTCAACGCAAGAAACTTTTCACAAAGCTGTTACAGTAATTAACCCTTTCCAAAGCTCTCACGCTACAGAATTGTTCCCTCAGCTCTCACAATAAGGATCCCTTCCCAAAGCTATCACAGTAAGGAACCCTTCCAACAGCTTTTAGAGTAAGGAACCCTGCCTACAGCTCTCAGAGTAAGCAACCCTTCTCACAGCTCTCACAGTAAAGAATCCTTCCCACAGCTCTCAAAGGAAGATCCCCTTCACACACTGCTCACAGTAACAAACCCTTCCAGCAGCTCTCACAATAAGGAACCCATTCCACAGCCCTCACACAGTAAGCAACCTTTCCCAAAGCTCAGACAGTAAAGAACCCTTTCCAAAGCTCTCACAGTAAGGAACCCTTTCCAAAGCTCTCACAGTAAGGAACATTTTCCAAAGCTCTCACAGTAAAGAACCCTTTCCAAAGCTCTCACAGTAAGGAACCCTTTCCAAAGCTCTCACAGTAAGGAACCCTTTCCAAAGCTCACACAGTAAGGAACCTTTTCCAAAGCTCACACAGTAAGGAACCCTTTCCAAAGCTCTCACAGTAAGGAATCCTTTCCAAAGCTCTCACAGTAAGGAACCCTTTCCAAAGCTCTCACAGTAAGAAACCCTTTCCAAAGCTCTCACAGTAAGGAACCCTTTCCAAAGCTCTCACAGTAAAGAACCCTTTCCAAAGCTCACACAGTAAGGAACCCTTTCCAAAACTCTCACAGTAAGAAACCCTTCCCAAAGCTCTCACAGTAAGGAACCCTTCTCAAAGCTCACACAGTAAGGGACCCTTCCCAAAGCTCACACAGTAAGGAACCCTTTCCAAAGCTCTCACAGTAAGAAACCCTTTCCAAAGCTTACACAGTAAGGAACCCTTCCCAAAGCTCACACAGTAAGGAACCCTTCCCAAAGCTCACACAGTAAGGAACCCTTTCCAAAGCTCACACAGTAAGGAACCCTTCCCAAAGCTCACACAGTAAGGAACCCTTCCCAAAGCTCACACAGTAAGGAACCCTCTCCAAAGCTCACACAGTAAGGGACCCTTCCCAAAGCTCACACAGTAAGGAACCCTTCCCAAAGCTCACACAGTAAGGAACCCTTTCCAAAGCTCACACAGTAAGGGACCCTTCCCAAAGCTCTCACATGAAGGAACCCTTTCCAAAGCTCACACAGTAAGGGGCCCTTTCCAAAGCTCACACAGTAAGGAACCCTTTCCAAAGCTCACACAGTAAGGAACCCTTCCCAAAGCTCACACAGTAAGGGACCCTTCCCAAAGCTCTCACATGAAGGAACCCTTCCCAAAGCTCACACAGTAAGGAACCCTTCCCAAAGCTCACACAGTAAGGGACCCTTCCCAAAGCTCTCACATGAAGGAACCCTTCCCAAAGCTCACACAGTAAGGAACCCTTCCCAAAGCTCTCACATGAAGGAACCCTTCCCAAAGCTCTCATAGGGTCGTTCTGGGGTGGGGGGGATTTCATATACACCGATCAGCCATAACATTATGACCCCCCCACCATGGACCCCACTAGACCTCTGAAGGTACTCTGTGGTATCTGGCACTGAGCTGTCACTAGCAGATCCTTCAAGTCCTGTAAGTTGGGATTTGGGGCCTCCAGGGATTGGATTTGTTTCTCCAGCACATCCCACAGATTGGATTGAGATCTGGAGAATTTTGAGGCTAAGTCATCACCTAAAACTTCTAATTGTGTTCCTCAAACCATTCTTGAATCCATCAGAGCCGGTGACCTTCTTTCATCGCTCTGTGCTCCGGTTCTGATGCTCACGTCCCCGTTGTAGGTGCTGTTGTCTGTGGACACGGGTCAGCATGGACACCCTGACCGCTCTGCAGCTACACAGCCCCCCATACACAACGACCTGCAATGACCATCAACTTCAGGGACAACATGTTCTCTCCCTGCCTCGTATCTCCCACCCAATTCCAGATGTCATTGTCACCAGATAATCAATAATCAATGTTATCACTTCACCTGTCAGTGGTCGGAATGTTATGGCTGATCGGTGTATACAGAGGGGGAGGGGTATATACAGTATATATACAAGTATAGGTGGATAGATACATTGTATACAGTCAGTGGTCAGAATGTTATGGCTGATCGGTGTGTAGGGAGCAGTAGATCCCGGGAAGTGTCTCCCAGCAGAGAGAGAATTGGTTGGATGGACACAATGATGACAAATCTCCTCCATCAGTAGAGAAAAGTCTCCAGATTATTCATGGCCCCCCAACCCCCATAGAGGGGACAGGAATAGGGATCAGACACCACAGGATGTCCCCAAATACTGACCTGTTCTGAGGCTGAGCTGTGCAGAGAAAATCTGAGATATCCAGAGGTGCAGGTGAGACTATTCCAGGTACACTCACCTTATAACAGGTGAGACTGGAGAACCGACCATCCCCCAGAGGGCACCTATTCTTCTATTCATAGGGACCTTCTTATCTGTGACGTAGGGAGCATATCAGAACTGGGCATATAGTGATAGCAAGCAGAGCCAGGACTTCCGTCTTCCTGCTCCCTATTCACTGCTGGTCATCTCTCCGTATTTATTAACAATCATCGCTCCCTATTACCTACTCCTCATCACTCCCTATTCACTGCCCCTCATCACTCCTTATTCATTGCCCCTCATCACTCCTTATTCATTGCTGGTCATCACTCCCTATTCACTACCAACCAATCTCTCTATTCACCTCAGATCATCCCCACTATAGACCTCAGATCATCCCCACTATAGACCTCGGATCATCCCCACTATAGACCTCAGATCATCCCCACTATAGACCTCAGATCATCCCCACTATAGACCTCAGATCATCTCCTCTATAGACCTCAGATCATCCCCACTATAGACCTCAGATCATCCCCACTATAGACCTCAGATCATCCCCACTATAGACCTCAGATCATCTCCTCTATAGACCTCAGATCATCCCCACTATAGACCTCAGATCATCCCCACTATAGACCTCAGATCATCCCCACTATAGACCTCAGATCATCCCCACTATAGACCTCAGATCAGCCCCTCTATAGACCTCAGATCATCCCCACTATAGACCTCAGATCATCCCCACTATAGACCTCAGATCATCCCCACTATAGACCTCAGATCATCTCCTCTATAGACCTCAGATCATCCCCACTATAGACCTCAGATCATCCCCACTATAGACCTCAGATCATCCCCACTATAGACCTCAGATCAGCCCCATCTATAGACCTCAGATCATCCCCACTATAGACCTCAGATCATCCCCACTATAGACCTCAGATCAGCCCCTCTATAGACCTCAGATCATCTCCTCTATAGACCTCAGATCATCCCCACTATAGACCTCAGATCATCCCCACTATAGACCTCAGATCATCCCCACTATAGACCTCAGATCAGCCCCTCTATAGACCTCAGATCATCTCCTCTATAGACCTCAGATCAGCCCCTCTATAGACCTCAGATCATCCCCACTATAGACCTCAGATCATCCCCACTATAGACCTCAGATCATCCCCACTATAGACCTCAGATCATCCCCACTATAGACCTCAGATCATCCCCACTATAGACCTCAGATCATCCCCACTATAGACCTCAGATCAGCCCCATCTATAGACCTCAGATCATCCCCACTATAGACCTCAGATCATCCCCACTATAGACCTCAGATCATCCCCACTATAGACCTCAGATCATCCCCTCTATAGACCTCAGATCAGCCCCATCTATAGACCTCAGATCAGCCCCATCTATAGACCTCAGATCATCCCCACTATAGACCTCAGATCAGCCCCTCTATAGACCTCAGATCATCCCCACTATAGACCTCAGATCATCCCCACTATAGACCTCAGATCAGCCCCATCTATAGACCTCAGATCAGCCCCTCTATAGACCTCAGATCATCCCCACTATAGACCTCAGATCAGCCCCATCTATAGACCTCAGATCAGCCCCATCTATAGACCTCAGATCATCCCCACTATAGACCTCAGATCAGCCCCTCTATAGACCTCAGATCATCCCCACTATAGACCTCAGATCATCCCCACTATAGACCTCAGATCAGCCCCATCTATAGACCTCAGATCAGCCCCACTATAGACCTCAGATCATCCCCACTATAGACCTCAGATCATCCCCACTATAGACCTCAGATCATCCCCACTATAGACCTCAGATCAGCCCCTCTATAGACCTCAGATCATCCCCACTATAGACCTCAGATCATCCCCACTATAGACCTCAGATCAGCCCCATCTATAGACCTCAGATCAGCCCCATCTATAGACCTCAGATCATCCCCACTATAGACCTCAGATCAGCCCCTCTATAGACCTCAGATCATCCCCACTATAGACCTCAGATCATCCCCACTATAGACCTCAGATCATCCCCCTCTATAGACCTCAGATCATCCCCACTATAGACCTCAGATCATCCCCACTATAGACCTCAGATCAGCCCCTCTATAGACCTCAGATCATCCCCACTATAGACCTCAGATCATCCCCACTATAGACCTCAGATCATCCCCCTCTATAGACCTCAGATCATCCCCACTATAGACCTCAGATCAGCCCCTCTATAGACCTCAGATCATCCCCACTATAGACCTCAGATCATCCCCACTATAGACCTCAGATCAGCCCCTCTATAGACCTCAGATCATCCCCACTATAGACCTCAGATCATCCCCACTATAGACCTCAGATCAGCCCCCACTATAGACCTCAGATCATCCCCACTATAGACCTCAGATCAGCCCCTCTATAGACCTCAGATCATCCCCACTATAGACCTCAGATCATCCCCACTATAGACCTCAGATCAGCCCCATCTATAGACCTCAGATCAGCCCCATCTATAGACCTCAGATCATCCCCACTATAGACCTCAGATCAGCCCCTCTATAGACCTCAGATCATCCCCACTATAGACCTCAGATCATCCCCACTATAGACCTCAGATCATCCCCCTCTATAGACCTCAGATCATCCCCACTATAGACCTCAGATCAGCCCCATCTATAGACCTCAGATCAGCCCCTCTATAGACCTCAGATCATCCCCACTATAGACCTCAGATCAGCCCCATCTATAGACCTCAGATCATCCCCACTATAGACCTCAGATCAGCCCCATCTATAGACCTCAGATCATCCCCACTATAGACCTCAGATCAGCCCCTCTATAGACCTCAGATCATCCCCACTATAGACCTCAGATCATCCCCACTATAGACCTCAGATCAGCCCCTCTATAGACCTCAGATCATCCCCACTATAGACCTCAGATCATCCCCACTATAGACCTCAGATCAGCCCCCACTATAGACCTCAGATCATCCCCACTATAGACCTCAGATCAGCCCCTCTATAGACCTCAGATCATCCCCACTATAGACCTCAGATCATCCCCACTATAGACCTCAGATCAGCCCCTCTATAGACCTCAGATCATCCCCACTATAGACCTCAGATCATCCCCACTATAGACCTCAGATCATCCCCACTATAGACCTCAGATCATCCCCACTATAGACCTCAGATCATCCCCACTATAGACCTCAGATCATCCCCACTATAGACCTCAGATCATCCCCACTATAGACCTCAGATCATCCCCACTATAGACCTCAGATCAGCCCCTCTACAGACCTCAGATCAGCCCCTCTATAGACCTCAGATCAGCCCCCACTATAGACCTCAGATCATCTCCTCTATAGACCTCAGATCATCCCCACTATAGACCTCAGATCAGCCCCATCTATAGACCTCAGATCATCTCCTCTACAGACCTCAGATCATCCCCATCTATAGACCTCAGATCATCCCCACTATAGACCTCAGATCATCCCCATCTATAGACCTCAGATCATCCCCACTATAGACCTCAGATCAGCCCCTCTATAGACCTCAGATCATCCCCATCTATAGACCTCAGATCATCCCCACTATAGACCTCAGATCATCTCCTCTACAGACCTCAGATCAGCCCCTCTATAGACCTCAGATCAGCCCCCACTATAGACCTCAGATCATCTCCTCTACAGACCTCAGATCAGCCCCTCTATAGACCTCAGATCAGCCCCCACTATAGACCTCAGATCATCCCCACTATAGACCTCAGATCAGCCCCATCTATAGACCTCAGATCATCCCCATCTATAGACCTCAGATCAGCCCCTCTATAGACCTCAGATCATCTCCTCTACAGACCTCAGATCAGCCCCTCTATAGACCTCAGATCAGCCCCCACTATAGACCTCAGATCATCCCCACTATAGACCTCAGATCAGCCCCATCTATAGACCTCAGATCATCTCCTCTACAGACCTCAGATCATCCCCACTATAGACCTCAGATCAGCCCCACTATAGACCTCAGATCATCCCCTCTATAGACCTCAGATCAGCCCCATCTATAGACCTCAGATCATCCCCCTCTATAGACCTCAGATCAGCCCCCACTATAGACCTCAGATCAGCCCCATCTATAGACCTCAGATCAGCCCCCACTATAGACCTCAGATCATCCCCTCTATAGACCTCAGATCAGCCCCTCTATAGACCTCAGATCAGCCCCCACTATAGACCTCAGATCATCTCCTCTATAGACCTCAGATCATCCCCACTATAGACCTCAGATCAGCCCCCACTATAGACCTCAGATCATCTCCTCTATAGACCTCAGATCATCCCCACTATAGACCTCAGATCAGCCCCATCTATAGACCTCAGATCATCCCCACTATAGACCTCAGATCATCCCCACTATAGACCTCAGATCATCTCCTCTATAGACCTCAGATCATCCCCACTATAGACCTCAGATCATCCCCTCTATAGACCTCAGATCAGCCCCTCTATAGACCTCAGATCAGCCCCATCTATAGACCTCAGATCATCTCCTCTATAGACCTCAGATCATCCCCACTATAGACCTCAGATCAGCCCCATCTATAGACCTCAGATCATCCCCACTATAGACCTCAGATCATCTCCTCTATAGACCTCAGATCATCCCCACTATAGACCTCAGATCATCCCCACTATAGACCTCAGATCATCTCCTCTATAGACCTCAGATCATCCCCACTATAGACCTCAGATCATCCCCTCTATAGACCTCAGATCAGCCCCTCTATAGACCTCAGATCAGCCCCCACTATAGACCTCAGATCAGCCCCATCTATAGACCTCAGATCATCCCCATCTATAGACCTCAGATCAGCCCCTCTATAGACCTCAGATCAGCCCCATCTATAGACCTCAGATCATCTCCTCTACAGACCTCAGATCAGCCCCACTATAGACCTCAGATCAGCCCCTCTATAGACCTCAGATCATCCCCACTATAGACCTCAGATCATCCCCACTATAGACCTCAGATCATCCCCACTATAGACCTCAGATCATCTCCTCTACAGACCTCAGATCATCCCCACTATAGACCTCAGATCAGCCCCATCTATAGACCTCATAATGGAGCAGGGATTGGCAGTGTGTGTACCAAAACTGGTCCGTCTCATCCAATATAGCATACAAGAGAAAAAACCTAATGCTCAAGGCACGGTGTGACCTCTCTGGATTTTGAAAGTCGGACCAGATGTGAGTATAAAATGTATTTATTGATTGAAATCACACAGTAAAATTGCATTATCAAAAAGTATACTAATCAAAGATATATGTACATTAGACAATATTAGCAGCAAAGAAATTGGATACAACCATTGGCATGAATCTCAGGTACCCTATGTGCATTATGGGCTAGAGAGAGTGCAGGCTACAAAATGACGCCTTAGACGTACATATATCTTTGATTAGTATACTTTTTGATAATGCAATTTTACTGTGTGATTTTAATCAATAAATACATTTTATACACACATCTGATCCGACTTTCAAAATCTAGAGGGTTCACACCGTGCCTTGAGCATTAGGTTTTTTCTCTTGTACTCTATAGACCTCAGATCAGCCCCTCTATAGACCTCAGATCATCCCCTCTATAAACCTCAGATCATCCCCACTATAGACCTCAGATCACCCCCTCTATAGACCTCAGATCAGCCCCCCTATAGACCTCAGATCATCTCCTCTACAGACCTCAGATCAACCCCTCTATAGACCTCAGATCAGCCCCCCTATAGACCTCAGATCATCCCCTCTATAGACCTCAGATCAGCCCCCCTATAGACCTCAGATCATCCCCACTATAGACCTCAGATCATCCCCTCTATACACCTCAGATCAGCCCCCCTATAGACCTCAGATCATCCCCACTATAGACCTCAGATCAGCCCCTCTATAGACCTCAGATCATCCCCACTATAGACCTCAGATCATCCCCACTATAGACCTCAGATCAACCTCTCTATAGACCTCAGATCATCCCCATTATAGACCTCAGATCAGCCCCCTCTATAGACCTCAGATCAGCCCCTCTATAGACCTCAGATCATCCCCATCTATAGACCTCAGATCAGCCCCTCTATAGACCTCAGAATAGCTCCACTATAGACCTCAGATCAGCCCCTCTATAGGCCTCAGACCAGCTCCATTACAAACCTCAGAGTGCCCCTCTATAGAACTCAGAACAGTCCATCCATAGACCTCCGACTAGGCTCATTTATAGACCTCAGACCAGTTCCTATGGACTTCAGATCAGATAAGTTCATCTATAGATCTCAGACCAGTATCTTTATATACCCTAAACCAGCCCCTCTATTGACTTTAGATCAGCCTCCTCTATAGACCTCAGATCACTCCCTATACTGACCCCAGATCAGCCCCCTCTATAGACCCCAGACTGGATCATCTATAGACCTCATATCAGCACCTCCATAGACCTCAGATCATCTCCTCCACAGACCTCAGATCAACCCCTCTATAGACCTCAGATCATCCCCTCTACAGACCTCAGATCAGCTCCTCTATAGACCTCAGATCAGCCCCACTATTGACCTCAGACCAGCTCCATTACAAACCTCAGAGAGCCCCTCTATAGAACTCAGAACAGTCCATCCATAGACCTCCGACTAGGCTCATTTGTAGACCTCAGACCAGCTCCTTTATGGTCTTCAGATCAGATAAGTTCATCTTTAGACCTGAGATCAGCCCCCTCTATAGACCTCAGACCAGTATCTTTATATACCCTAAATCAGCCCCTCTATTGACTTTAGATAAGCCCCCTCTATAGACCTCAGATTACTCCCTATACTGACCCCAGATCAGCCCCCTCTATAGACCACAGACTGGACCATCTATAGACCTCAGATCAGTACCTCCATAGACCCCAGACTAGCCCCTCTATAGACCTCAGATCAGTCAATCCTCAGAGCTGGCATTACACAATGATGACAAATCTTGGCAGGAGAAAAGTCTCCAGATTATTCATGCCCCCCCCCCCAACCCCCATAGAGGGGACAGAAATAGGGATCAGACAAAACAGGATATCCCAAATTACTGACCTGTTCTGAGGCTGAGCTGTGCAGAGAAAATCTGAGATATCCAGAGGTGCAGGTGTGACTATTCCAGGTACACTCACCTTATAACAGGCGAGACTGGAGAACCGACCATCCCCCAGAGGGCACCTATTCTTCTATTCATAGGGACCTTCTTATCTGTGACGTAGGGGGAGCATATCAGAACTGGGCATATAGTGATAGCAAGCAGAGCCAGGCCTTCCGTCTTCCTGCTCCCTATTCACTGCTGGTCATCTCTCCGTATTTATTAACAATCATCGCTCCCTATTACCTGCTCCTCATCACTCCCTATTCACTGCCCCTCATCATTCCCTATTCACTGCCTCTCATCACTCCTTATTCACTGCCCCTCATCATTCCCTATTCATTGCCCCTCATCACTCCCTATCCACTGCCTCTCATCACTCCTTATTCTTTGCTGGTCATCGCTCCCTATTCACTACCAACTAGTCTCTCTATTTACCCGAGATCAGCCCCCTCTACAGACTTTAGATCAGCCCCCTCTATAGACCTCATAATGGAGCAGGGATTGGCAGTGTGTGTACCAAAACTGGTCCGTCTCATCCAATATAGCATGCAAGAGAAAAAACCTAATGCTCAAGGCACGGTGTTTTAAAAGTCGGACCAGATGTGAGTATAAAATGTATTTATTGATTGAAATCACACAGTAAAATTGCATTATCAAAAAGTATACTAATCAAAGATATATGTACATTAGACAATATTAGCAGCAAAGAAATTGGATACAACCATTGGCATGAATCTCAGGTACCGTATGTGCATTATGGGCTTGCGAGAGTGCAGGCTACAAAATGACGCCTTAGACGTACATATATCTTTGATTAGTATACTTTTTGATAATGCAATTTTACTGTGCGATTTCAATAAATAAACACATTTTATAATCACATCTGGTCCGACTTTCAAAATCCAAAGGGTTCACACCGTGCCTTGAGCACTAGGTTTTTTTTTCTTGTACTCTATAGACCTCAGATCATTCCCCTCTATAGACCTCAGATCAGCCCCCTCTGTAGACCCCAGATCATCTCCTCTACAGACCTCAGATCATCTTCTCTACAGATCTCAGATTAGCCTCTCTATAAACCTCAGATCATCTCCTCTAGAATGAATGAATGAGTGACTTGTATAGCGCTACCTATGCAAACTGAATCGCCTTAGGGCGCTTTTGCTGCTGGTGTCCATCTGCAGTATAGCGCGGTCCTTTACCCCATAGGGTCCCGACGTGCATACAAACATATAGGTTGGACTTGATGGACTTGTGTCTTTTTTCAACCTCACCTACTATGTAACTATGTAACTATGTAACACAAACACATATACATATTTTTTGGACAATTCTTAGACAGGGTCTAATTAACCTACCAGCATGTCTTTGGAGTGTGGGAGGAAACCGGAGTACTCGGGGGAAACCCATGCAGGCACAGGGAGAACATGCAAACTCTAGGCAGATGGTGTCATGGTCGGGATATGAACCAGCGACCCTATTGCTGCTAGGTGAAAGTGCTAACCACTACACCACTGTGCTGCCCCTTAGGTCTCTAGACCTCAGAACAGCCCCTCTATAGACCTCAGATCAGTCCTCTCTATAGACTCCAGACCAGCCCCTCTGTAGACCTCAGACCAGCCCCTCTATAGACCTCAGATCAGCCCCTCTATAGACCTCAGACCAGCCCCTCTACAGACCTTCGATCGGCCCCTCTATAGACCTCAGATCAGTCCTCTCTATAGACCTCAGATCAGCCCCTCTACAGACCTTCGATCAGCCCCTCTGTAGACCTCAGACCAGCCCCTCTGTAGACCTCAGACCAACCCCTCTATAGACCTCAGATCAGTCCTCTCTATAGACCTCGGACCAGCCCCTCGATAGACCTCAGATCATCCCCCTCTATAGACCTCAGATCAGCCCCTCTGTAGACCTCAGACCAGCCCATCTGTAGACCTCAGACCAGCCCCTCTGTAGACCTCAGACCAGCCCCTCGATAGACCTCAGATCATCACCCTCTATAGACCTCAGATCAGCCCCTCTGTAGACCTCAGACCAGCCTCTCTATAGACCTCAGATCATCCCCTCGATAGACCTCAGATCATCACCCTCTATAGACCTCAGATCAGCCCCTCTGTAGACCTCAGACCAGCCCAGCTGTAGACCTCAGACCAGCCCCTCTATAGACCTCAGATCAGTCCTCTCTATAGACCTCAGACCAGCCCCTCTATAGACCTCAAATCATCCCCCTCTATAGACCTCAGATCAGCCCCTCTGTAGACCTCAGACCAGCCCCTCTATAGACCTCAGATCATCCCCCTCTATAGACCTCAGATCAGCCCCTCTATAGACCTCAGACCAGCCCCTCTGTAGACCTCAGACCAGCCCCACTATAGACCTCAGATCAGCCCTCTCTATAGACCTCAGATCAGCCCCTCTACAGACCTTCGATCAGCCCCTCTATAGACCTCAGATTAGTCCCTATACAGACCTTTCATGAGCCCAACTATAGACCCCACACCAGCTCTTCTATAGACCCCAGATCAGCCCCTCTATAGACCTCAGCCCAGCCCCTCTATAAACCCTTTTATATGTTGCATGGCCCCCTTGGGGACTGCTTGGAGCTACCTGCTCATCTGCATCGCCATGGCCCTGTGAACATTCCAACCCACCTAACACTCTGAGTTCAGACATCCTTGCAACACCTTTGAGTAATAAGACAGCACTTAATATGTTTATATTCTGTTAACATTTACTGGAATACTTCAGATAAGATATAGTTTTACAAGAAGGGTAATGGTTCAACTGAGCTTTGGTTAACAGCACAAGCTCAGTGGAATGATTCCCCCAGTAAAACAGTAAAGACAGTTGGCAACAACAGGACAAAATCTGTAAATGACGACGACGCCAGGGAACGGAAATGCGCAGTTTTGATGACTTGCGGTAGCACTCATGGGCCAAAAAGGGCTTTCCCAGAATATGTGTAACAACGTTCCTTCGCTCTCCTGGCATCTCCAGCAACAGTCAGAGGTGGTGGGAAAGTATTTGTGTAATCTAACGGGGATAAGGTACCACCTGGTCAGTATTTTAAAGTTGGTTTCCCGAAGCTTAGTGCAGATTAACGACTTAAGGGAGAATCTGATAATATGTTGTTTTTGGGCTGTCGTGAAAGTGCGCTGTAGGTCTGTTTCCCATTTTTCTTGACCAGTGTAGATAAGATGTCCACCTTCATAAGACTGCCACCATTATTATACTCCAAATACCCGTCTCACTTATCATTACCTATTTATTAACGAGACCACACTTGAACTGGGGTATAACTGGCCATAGCAGCCTTTTTATTCACAAATATTCAAAAATTTATAAACATTTTTAACCATAACAGAAACTTCCATAATCTCAGTTGCTCCCCCCGGTGGTCTTTGAAGGCCTCCAGCCGTGTCACACCAGCCCATAGACAAACCCATTCCCACAGTGCCACCATTACCATCATCCAGTTAACCAGTGTTAACCGAATACACCGTGGGCCCATACCACCGATGGGTCCTCCACACTTCCATCTCATAGGTTACTTGCCACCATCAAAGACCACCACCACCATTTCCTTGCTGCCATGACAATGTATGGGGACTGCTGCGTAGCTGATGGATGTGAGTGGGGCCTCATGTCTAAGTTTTGCCTAAGGCCTCACAAAGCCTAGAGCCGCCTCTGCTGCCAGCTTTCAGTACATTGGCTCTAAGTCAGTGTTTCTCCCCCAGGTTTCCCCCTGATCTTGCCAAGAGCAATGAGCAATGATGGATTGTCCACTCTCACCTACAATGAACACCAACCCAAATGGGCAGTTTTCTACCAACCACCAATGTATGGGAACATGTCCACACTGACAACCAATGTATGGGGACATGTCTGTATTGACCACCAATGTATGGGAACATGTCTACACTGACCACCAATGTATGGAAACATGTCTACACTGACCACCAATGTATGGAAACATGTCTACACTGACAACCAATGTATGGGAACATGTCTACACTGACCACCAATGTATGGGAACATGTCTACACTGACCACCAATGTATGGGAACATGTCCACACTGACAACCAATGTATGGGGACATGTCTGTATTGACCACCAATGTATGGGAACATGTCTACACTGACCATCAATGTATGGGAACATGTCTACACTGACAACCAATGTATGGGAACATGTCTACACTGACCACCAATGTATGGGGACATGTCTACACTGACCACCAATGTATGGGAACATGTCTACACTGACAACCAATTTATGGGAACATGTCTACACTGACCACCAATGTATGGGAACATGTCTACACTGACCACCAATGTATGGGGACATGTCTACACTGACCACCAATGTATGGGAACATGTCCACACTGACAACCAATGTATGGGGACATGTCTATACTGACCACCAATGTATGGGGACATGTCTACACTGACCACCAATGTATGGGAACATGTCTACACTGACCACCATTGTATGGGAACATGTCTACACTGACCACCAATGTATGGAAACATGTCTACACTGACCACCAATGTATGGGAACATGTCTATACTGACCACCAATGTATGGGAACATGTCTACAGTGACCACCAATGTATGGGGACATGTCTATACTGACCACCAATGTATGGGGACATGTCTACACTGACCACCAATGTATGGGAACATGTCTACACTGACCACCATTGTATGGGAACATGTCTACACTGACCACCAATGTATGGAAACATGTCTACACTGACCACCAATGTATGGGAACATGTCTATACTGACCACCAATGTATGGGAACATGTCTACAGTGACCACCAATGTATGGGGACACGTCTACACTGACCACCAAAGTTTGAGGATACATTTTGACTGTCTGCCTTCCTTTTCTGCAGTTATTAATAATTTTCTGAATATTATAGACAATTTGGTAGAGGCTTGGTAACCGGGCCCGGGGGGGCTGGATGCAGCCCTTTGCTTGCTTTCATCCAGCCCTTGAGGTAATATTTTATTCTCTAACACCAACAATGGGGCAAAATTCCCCCCACTGACACCAACAAAGGGGTACAATTCCTCCTGATGACACCAACTATGGGGCACAGTTCTTCCCAATGACACGAATGATGGTGCACAATTCTCGTCACTAAAACCAAAGATGGGGCACTGTTTACTTCCACTGATGCCGGGACATTTTCTATTTCCAATGGCCACAGTCCGGCCCCCCTAAAGTCTGAAGGACAGTAAACTGGCCCTTTGTTTAGTTTGGAGACCCTGGGCTAGGTGATCACATGACTGGCTGAGTCTACTAAGTGCAGTCAGTGAATTGTGTTGTGTTTTCTGATGAAGATTCAAGTCGCTGTGACAGTCATATTTGGTCTGTGACCTTCGGGAAAAATAAAGGGACTTCCAGAAGGTGTGGTTTCAGTGTATACACACCACCATTATATCACCGTGTTTACTGTAATGGTCAAGAAAGGAATGTGAACTCTTTCAGTCATGCAGAGAGGATGTCAGAACCCATAAAATCAGGCCGAGACAGAAGTACAGTTAAATCACACTCGTTTAATAATAAAAGTAAAAAGAACAAACGTAGTCAAAACATAGCCAAAGTTCAGTGCCTGGAATGGATAGTCAGCCAAGCCAGACGTCAGGGATCAATGTAGTGGAACAGCAAGCAGGATCTGGAGCCAGAAGGGATGTCAGCAAAGCAAGTCTTGAACAGGATCGCAGGAGATAGTTTCTTGTGATGTTGACCAAGGCGAAGGCAGAGCTCCTCTGGACTGGACGGCTTAAGTAGTCAAGACTGACGAGCAGGATATCATCAACAGCTGAGTAACTGTGGAGAGAGATAGGCGGAGCTGGCAATTAGCCGACAACTGAGCGGCCAGCTCAGAGAAGGAAGGGCTGAGCCTAGCCCTGACAGAGGAGAAGGTGATAAGGGTATCCTGAGAACTGGAGGTGATCATAGCCCAGCCGGCCCAGTCATGACAATTGTGGTCAGGAGTGAGAACTTCAGGTGATCCCCCCAGGAGTGAGGACTTCAGGTGACCCCCCCCCCCCAGGAGTGAGGACTTCAGGTGACCCCCCCCCCAGGGGTGAGGGCTTCAGGTGACCCCCCCAGGAGTGAGGACTTCAGGTGACTCCCCCAGGAGTGAGGACTTCAGGTGACCCCCCAACTGAAAGATCTTCGATGACACCAAGAAGGGTGGATCTCTTCTTCTATTATAACTGTGATCTGTGTGTATTGAATCTCACACTTCATGTAATTGTTACACAACCCTCCTTGTCATAATAAGTAATATATTATGTTCCATCTGCATCCATCTGCAGATCCAGGTGCCTCACAGCTTTGTCCCATCTCAGTGCTGCTGATCTCCTGCAGCCTCTTTGCAGCCACTGACTACATGCACTCCAACTATGGCATTTCTCAGGGCGGGTTTCCTGATGGTGACAGCCGTAGGCCATGTCTGTGGAATGTGTGAAGAAACGGGCACTTGTGGTTTCCATTGGAAGCCCAACACAGGAGCACAACTGGGAGTCAGGAACAGCGCGTTGTCACCCCAGTATTAGGAGGGGGAAATGAAAGGCTGCAGCCTGTGCAGGGATATTTTCTCACCTCCTTGCCAACGTTCGCTCCATGTGGAGACTGACTGGGGAGCTGGGAGGAAATGATGTTGAGCGCAGCGCGGCACCTCATTGGCTGGATACCTCTTCTTCACGGCTTTGTCTCCAGTCAACATCATCCAATCCTGCAGAGGTTTATGAAACATCGGCGCAGTGTGTGGGAAACAGGGCAGCCATCAGAAATGTTGGGGCCCCCTACACAGCTTTAGGCCTGGGCCCCCGGGCCTGACCCCCTTACATCAGAGATTTACCCCTTTTATTAAGGTCCCCAAAGTTCACCCCTTTACATCAGGGTTCCCCCTCCTTTCATCAGTGTCCCCAGTGTCACCCCCCCTCACATCAGGGTCCCCAGTGTCACCCCCCTGACATGGCTAACTTTATGCATACCTCACTTATATACTTAATGGTACATAAGTGATTAAAACCTTTTATCTATATATGAATCAACCATGAAATTAAGTACGAATGATACCTGTTCGAAAAGGGTTACAATCTAATTTATTTAAACTTACTATTGTACAGAAAAGAAACTTGTGTTAATATGAGATTAGCAACTATAATATAAATGATACAACCTTAAAAACAACAGGGTTACCAATAATAATAAATATTGCCATAATGGTCATACCCATGCTATCAAGAGATTAATAAGGTATTACGGCCAAATCCTACGATAGAAAAGGTTACAGGAAAGAAAAGAGCCATAGAGATACATTGTATGGAGAAGTCTTACGTAACCATCCTGCACCTAGACCGTCCGCCGAAGAAGAGACCTAGCCCTCCCCAGGGAATTTGGTTGTATGTTGTTAGAACCCACTCCCACCAATCAGAACTCAGGGTCACCTCATTGGTTCAGAAGTGGCATTGAATCCTGATTGGCTACCCCTGAAGAGTACCTTTTTAACTATCTCTTGATTTCCAACCGTCAGCCCTCTGTGATATACCATAAATTAGCATTACAAGGACTCAAGAGATGCAATGTCTGCCCTGGCTCTTTCTACGAACAATAGGGTAACTTAGTTACTATGCGGATAGCAGGCCAACACAAAAGGTGTGTTTGAGATGCCAAAACAGTAAATAGGCCCACCTTCTAGTACATGTTCCTATAAAAAATACACCTATATACACCCATAAATATATATTACATATATATATATATATATATATATACACACATACAAATAGATAGATAGATACATACATACATACACGTACACATCATACAAAATGGGGCATGGTAATCTAATTAGAAAGTAGAAAGTCCTCATGATGGTACGCTTGAATCTCATTGATATAAATATGATATCCAATAATTCCATCACATTTCCCCCTGAAGTTCATTCTTGAACTTATGTCCTCCTTCAATGATCTTGCACCCACCCACAACAGCCCAGAAGCCCCGACCCTTCCCCACCACCACTGCGGCCTCCTCTTCCTTTCTTGAACACGCCGGAACTCCTCAAAGTAGGCTTAAGATAGCAAAGAAATCCTGGTCCTTTGGAGACTTCACATCCAAACCATGAGTGTCTGTATTGCAATGTTTCATCACTCCTCTGCCTTGGAGGAGCGGAACTCCAACATTGATGGCGGGATCCTGGCATATCTAGTCCTGTATCTTTGTAAGACCATGTAATGGTTGCATCGATTGGATCGGACCGCGAGACAGCACTTTTCAGCATGGTGAAGGAAAGTCCAGGAAAGTCTTATTCGTGACACATTTATCTCAAGAAATAGCTTGGTGGTCGTTGCTTCTTCAGGTGGGGGGGTCGGGCGGGCCTCCAGACAGTCGTGCATGAATACAAACAGAGAGAGGAGAACGTTAGTGTACAGATATTGGAGAAATGCTGGACAGGAGCAGAATGTTGGCCATTTAAGACTAAATACTCATAAAGGGTGTAATGTGGACGAGTAGAGTGGGTTCCCCACAGGGTACAGAGTCTGAGCAACAGCCAGTATCATCCATGGCCCTTGATGGTAGGGATAGTCAATACTGTCTGTTATTGCCAGGTCCCTGGGTTCACCACACCTGCTCACGGGGCTCAGGTTAAGGCAGTAGGTAGACTAGTGGAGGTGGAATTACATTAAGACATAAAACTGGATGTCCAGGGATACTTTAGTTAAAATATGGTACTTGCGGGCAGGCAAAGTCTTTTTTAAACAAAAATGATATGACTGATGTCTTAGTTACATTATCTTGAGAAGATAGATGATAGAAATAAAAGGAAAAAAACTCAGAGAGCATAATATTAAAGAAGAAAAAGGAATGGAAGAGAGGTGAGTAATGAAAATGAACAGGAAAAATAGTGGAAATGAAAAAAAAAGAACAAAAAAACGAAAAAAAAACTACAGATTGAAGGCTGCTCCAACCAAGACTGTTAAAGAGCCTTGAATCTGTATATATATATAAGAAAAATGAATACATTGGTTAAAAAACATAATAAAAAACAAAAAAGAACAAAAATGTTTTTCTTGTGAAAAAAAAAAACCTCCTCTCCCATTAACAGTATTTTTGCAGGTCAGGTACACAGATATTAACAACAAAAGGGAGAGAAAAATAATTTAAAAAAATAAATAAATAAAAAATAATAAAAATGATTAAAACTTTTGGAATTTAGGTAAACCTGACTGCACTTTATTACTAAAAATTGAAGAGGCTTATCCCTGGAACAAGAAAAATATAGTTCTAGGGTCCTCTCTTACATGCGCAACTTCTTTGTACTGGTCTGGATTGGATATGGCTTCCTCAGAGATTTGTTTCTGAGTTAGTGGCCTTTCTGTTCCTTGAGAGAAGATACCTCCATTGAGGTGCACATTCTCATAGCTTTGGCATTCATTCTCCTGATAGTAACGCACATTATTACCTGCATCAGGAAAAGCAAGAAGGCTGCACAGGTTAGGACAACAACAGGGTGGAGCAAAATGTTTAGGAAAGCTGTAGCGTTCGGACTGTACCCAAATAAACTTTCCCACCAGGAAATCTTAACATCTGCGTCTAAAGCGTGGGATACTTGGATCAGTCTATTTTGATCATGGGTGAGTCGTATGGTGGCTTGTTTTTCAGCATCTCCTAGTACATTTAATATTTCATCCTGTTGTCCGAAATCCATCAGCCAAGCTTTTAACTCAGCCCCAAATCCCAGAGGAAGTTTCTGTAGGTGTAAGGGGATGTCAGGTTTGCTATAAAACCTTTCTTCAAGGGTGATCGGGGTACAACCCGGTGTTCCTGCTATATCCATGCCACGGGCCAGAGGAGGTGTACTATAGACTCCCCGAGGTAGTGTACCCTGCTGAGTACCATTTAACCTGATGCTGAAAACAGTGCATCATTAGACATGTGATACTAGCACCAGTACCCTGGTCTCCAGTCTCAAGTAGTTTTAACTTCGTTTAGGACCAGTTGGGACACTACCCCGGCATCCATTAGACATGACCCCCCCCCCCCCCCCCCCCTGTGCCAGCATTGTTGCCTTTTCCCATAGCACAACCCCTACCTTCCTCTAGCACTTATCAGTACCAGTCATCTGAGGCTGTCCATACTCAAACCATCAGAACAAGATGGACTCCAGGGTGTAATCCAGTAGAGTCTGATAGGATAGTACCCAGATTGACCGTGATATCTGCACAATGTTCCATCGCTGCCACTAGGGATGAGAACAGTGCAAGTAAGATTTTTGACGATCCTGGAACTGAGTCATCCACCAATCTATTACGACTCATAGGCAACCTGGATACTACCCCCCACCTGTCTGTCCCTGCAAAGTGATGCTGGACAGAGCAAGTTGGCTTTCCTAACCCCTTCCCTGATATGTAGCACAAGACCCCCCCAATGTGATCCTGAATAGCTCCAGCTCCATAGTGTTTTAAGGTACCCAGTGCCCCACCTCCAGCTCCACAGACAGTCTCCATTAAGCCTCTCTTTCCTAAGGATGGGAAATAGTCAGAATACCCGGATTGAAAACCACCTGCCACCAGGTACACTTATCTCTTCATAGAGGTTGCACACCTTATGGGGCACTGGTCTTCCTGTCATGCAGGACACAGACCACTAGTTAAGGTACGCAAGGAGTCTAGGACAGGAAGGACACCTATGGGTATCCACTGAGGAGAATACAGCATGCCCACACAACTCCATCCCTGTGCCTGGATTTCAGAGACCATGCCCAGGGTATACAATGCACCTCTATCTATGGTTAGGTTCAAAGAACCCTCTAGTTCCCTGACTAACGTTACATCGGTATTCCTTAGGACACAGAAACAAACTTGTCTATGTCCCAAATAATACCCAGGTGCTTCCTTCCCAGCAATGACCTCTCCATCCAGAACACAGAGTGCAATATCTTACACAATCTTCCTGCACAACTCTTCTCCAGGTTCTCCCAAAAGTATACACTCTCAACTTGTATGCCATCAGGCAGGCCCTCATACTACACATCTGAAGGTAAATCTGAAGGAAAGTGGAAAACAAAAATTGCATAATGTGTATCCAATTAGAGGAACTTCTGCTACCAAACACAACTGGCCAAAGGGCAAAGAAATATCCCTTGCAGCACTGAGGCGCCGGGATCACTGAACAGTAGTGGGTACACGAGCCGACCGATGTGCCCTTTGAAGCCAGGAAACCCAATTATCGAATCTGAGAAAGAAAACATCAATAAAATTTAGTAATAAATATTCCATTTTCCTCCTAGAAACAAAATAATCCAATGGTTATATAACTGTAACAAGACATTAGCGTATGAAACACAAATATACATTACATTACATTACATTACATAAACAGTGCACTTCTTTTTTAAGATACCAAAAAATTGTTGAGCTCAACTTATCATTAATATGTATTACTTAATACACATTAATACCACGTGGATTTTTTTTTTTTTTTTTTGTTTTATGGTATACCAATAATTCCCCCCCAAAAAAATTATTCACCATGGTTGAAAAAAATTAGCAATCCGTAAAAAACCTTTTAGCAGTACCATTTGTCAACAGATCATAATACCTCACCACAAAGAACCTCTCCAGTACTGTTTTCCTGAAAAACAAAGTCATTTTAGTACATGTATCTTTCAATTCACTAGTACAGATAATTATCTTGGCTCAGGTCATTTGCATGTCAATGCAGTTCGCTGCACCTTTTCACAGACCTGGTGAGGAAGAAGGGGGGTCATTTGGGTGGGCTGTCAGCAGCTGAGAACAAACATCACACAACACAAAATATATTGCATATTCCACACACTCACACAATTGGCTATTGATGAACTCTAGACATCACACATCAGCATGTTTTCTATAATACCCTGTATTTCTTCTTAAACCCATAACATCTTTCTGTGGTGAGCAAGGTACAGATTTTCCCAAGCTTTTGGTTTAAAAATACCTCTTTTAAAATACTTCTTCCCAGTCCAATGATCCCAATCTTGCAAATATTTCACAACCCAAGGTCCATATCTATCTATCATCTCTTCCCTTGGGGTCATTTGATAGGGTTTACCCCATTCAGACCCCCTCTTTGAAGCGATTAGATTACCCATCCTTTACGGACTCCGGACCTTGAACTGATTCCCCAACCTTTTTACAGGTTGCCTTTACTTCAGAGGTAGCTACTCTCTGACCAAGAATTGGGTTGACAGGTACCGCCCCTGTCACCCTTGCCGATTTTTTTTTTTCACTACTTGTCAGAACAATTTTTTTCCGGACTCTGCGTACAGAGAACCCCGCGCTTTACTTTCGGAGCGGTTATGGTTTGCGCCTTTATCACGATAACCGGCCCCCGCATTCCGATTATTTTACACGGCCTGAGCGGGCTGCTAGCGTACTACTCCTAATGTTCCCTGTTCTGACTATAGTCCTTCAAAAAAAAATAGCCTGGAGATTTTCCAAACTATAATAGTTCAATCTCCCCCGTGGACTTTTCAGAGGTATTCTAAAGGAAATGCTTAACGAAGGGCTATTACTTCTGTTATCTCCATAATGATTAACATAAACTTGGATAATCAGGACCCTATGGTGCTTGTAGTACAGGAGGCAGTTAACTGATGCACACCTAATTTCAATATGATTGGTATCAGTTTACAATATAGCCAGTGTATACAGGTCTAATTACAAAGCTCACCATCCACAGTTAGTAGTTTACAAAGAGACAGATCCATACTAGGGCTGAAACAACTAATCGACTAATCTACAACCAATCGACCACAAAATCATTCGACTACTACCTTCACAATCAATCAATCGGCAGGTAACACAATGGGGGTTAAAAACAAAATGAGCCCTCTATAGTACAAAAAGAGCAAACAATCGCAAGCGTAAATATAACTTTCACAGTTCTACAGTAAAAAATGAACCCCTTACAGTAGTGACTATCTGCTCCCCCCTGCACCACAAAGGGCCAACCCTAGCCTTCTCAACCCCATTATGTTAATTAACGTCTTAGACCTGGTTCACATCTATGTGCTTTTCTGATGCCTTTTGCAGAAACACACTACAGTTCATTCACATGGCCTCCCATGAGACACGTTCACATCCATGCCCCCCCCCCCAGCCTATTTGGAAAGGGTCAGGGACTCCCTCCTTAATGCAAAACAGCGCCTCTTCTGTTCAATACACTCCAAGGGAGAAGCTGCAGAAAAACATACAATGCACCCCTGCAGCAACCCGTGTCCTCCAATCTGACCTACAACAACCTGGCCAGAAAAAGCAAAAACGCAAATTGCAGCAAAATCACGTGCATAAAATCGAAAACGCACAGCAAAAAGCACTGCAGAAATAGATAAAAACAAACTGCATAGGCGTGCACCGAGCCTCATGCTGGCCACACAGATCAATTTTCAGACAGGAATATTCAGACAAAAAATCTTTCTACCTTCGCTGAATGAAAAAAATGTTTGAAATTTTAACTTGTTTTTAACATTCTGTTTTTAAAACAAATGTAATTTCTGAACGAAAACCACATACACTGTCTGACAATTCCCTTGATCAAGAAGTTCCCTATTATCTCCAAATCTTCCCATCACTGTGGTTGAAAATAAACGTCGACCCGACCCCACTAACGATTAGAAAATCAAACAAATGCTCCCAAAAATGACACCCTTCTTAAAAGAAGACATTGTTTTTTTTGTTTAAATAAACAAGTTTGATCTCTGAGTCTGATATCCGCCAGACTCACCCCCCACAGTACACACAGCATATCTCTCCTCTAATAGTCCACACAGTACATCTCTTCTGTCTGCCACTCCCAGAGTGCACCAAACATCCTGCTCCCTAACCATAACTGCATAGAGATATTTAAGAATAAATTGGCCCCTTCCTAAACTCTTGCAGGATATACAATACAAGTCTCAAAATAATGAATTGCCCTCTGAAGAACTCCAAAAATATTTTAAAAACATGCACCGCTAAAAGTACAAAAAACTCAGTTGAAGCTATTAAATTCAATGCAAAGTAGACTGGATGGCTACACCCATACAAAGGAATTGTAGCAGCTTCCCCTCTGGGATGATTTACAGGCTAGAAAGCACAAAATCTTTCAACTGCACCTCTCAAATTGGCCGCCGACCATGGCCTCATGGTGACTACAACAAAAGCCAGGCCACAACAAAAGGGTGCATTTTCCCACCAAAACAGAAATCCAATACAAAAATCGCCACTCTTCTACTGAAGAATTGACAAAAAGTACAAACACAGACCACCTACAAAAGCTTACATTCACTTAAAACAGAAATAATGCCTAGAAACAAAATGGTGGCTCATGTCACATGGTTTCACACACAAAGGAATGGTGGCTACACCTTCCCCAATAGGATGACCCACAGGCCAAACAGCACAAACAAAAGCCAGGCCACGACCACATGGTAGACTACAGCAAGATGGCCGATGAAAACCACAGCACAGTCACATGGTAACAACAAAAGGAAATGGCAGAGGAAGGCCAGGCCACAACAAAATGGTGCATTTTCCCGCCAAAACTAAAATTCCTCCCTACAAAATTACACATTTGAGATACTAAATGAACACTTACAAACATTTCATTCTGCATATCACTAGGGACCCTGGCAGGCCTCAAATACAGGCTCTCCAACCAAACAACACATCCGAAAAAGCCAAAAGTTACATAAAACATAAACTGGTAGTTGCAAATGAACATCGAGCCACAGTCTCACGGTGACCACAAAAATGGCCAATGAGAAAAAGGGCACACTAAAACACCAACACGTGAAATGCAATTGTTGATCCTGCTAAATCAGACTTCTTCACTAGACTCCTTTCTCCACAAAGATTGACTACACATTTGTAAATGCACACTTAACCATAGACCCACAGTTTAGGAACAGTTCCACTGAAAAGTATGTAATCTCGCCGCACAATTGAGAGTGCACACTTAGCAACACATGCTTTACAATGAAACAACAACGCCACAATATAACACAGCTCAAACATACCCACTTTTCTAAAAGAAAGTTCAATCCTTCTTCTGGCATCAGCTTTCACAGAAAAAAAAACATCTCAGAAATACAAACAGCGTTCCTGGCATCCTGAGACCATCCCACCCATAGTGAATGCTTGCATGGTCTTTTCATCTCAAAAACAAAAAGAAACCCTCCCTCTTCCTATTGTGCACAGGGAGTAGCCCTTTCCACATACATATCCTAATGTAACAACCCTGGAACAGCGAGCCTGGCTGCCCCTCCCCCATGCATGGCCACAAACATGCAGTTGCTTACAAAACCCACACATTGCAGTTTGCAACTAATCCCACATCTATAATCATACACAATATACAGTTTCCATTTCTATTTCTCATATGCATTATTCAAAATCAGTCTCATCAAAGTATTAGCACAGACAAAGGGTAAAGTTCTAATAAGTTTTTTTAGTCTGGGTATTCAGATGGGAGACAGGTAAACACAAAACCAGCTCTGTCTTCCATACAAGAATCATATTCACCCCAAAATTAAACTTCCTCACACGGGGCACCATCTGACATGGCTAACTTTATGCATACCTCACTTATATACTTAATGGTACATAAGTGATTAAAACCTTTTATCTATATATGAATCAACCATGAAATTAAGTACGAATGATACCTGTTCGAAAAGGGTTACAATCTAATTTATTTAAACTTACTATTGTACAGAAAAGAAACTTGTGTTGATATGAGATTAGCAACTATAATATAAATGATACAACCTTAAAAACAACAGGGTTACCAATAATAATAAATATTGCCATAATGGTCATACCCATGCTATCAAGAGATTAATAAGGTATTACGGCCAAATCCTACGATAGAAAAGGTTACAGGAAAGAAAAGAGCCATAGAGATACATTGTATGGAGAAGTCTTACGTAACCATCCTGCACCTAGACCGTCCGCCGAAGAAGAGACCTAGCCCTCCCCAGGGAATTTGGTTGTATGTTGTTAGAACCCACTCCCACCAATCAGAACTCAGGGTCACCTCATTGGTTCAGAAGTGGCATTGAATCCTGATTGGCTACCCCTGAAGAGTACCTTTTTAACTATCTCTTGATTTCCAACCGTCAGCCCTCTGTGATATACCATGAATTAGCATTACAAGGACTCAAGAGACGCAATGTCTGCCCTGGCTCTTTCTACGAACAATAGGGTAACTTAGTTACTATGCGGATAGCAGGCCAACACAAAAGGTGTGTTTGAGATGCCAAAACAGTAAATAGGCCCACCTTCTAGTACATGTTCCTATAAAAAATACACCTATATACACCCATAAATATATATTACATATATATATATATATATACACACATACAAATAGATAGATAGATACATACATACATACACGTACACATCATACAAAATGGGGCATGGTAATCTAATTAGAAAGTAGAAAGTCCTCATGATGGTACGCTTGAATCTCATTGATATAAATATGATATCCAATAATTCCATCACACCCCCTCACATCAGTGTCCTCAGTGTCATCCCCCCTCGCATCAGGGTCCCCAGAGTTCCACCTCCTTAAATCAGAGTCCCCAGAGTTCGCCCTTACATCAGAGACCCCACTTTCATTAGTGTCCCCAAAGTCTCCCCTTACATTGGGTTCCCAAAGTCCTCTCCTACATCAGGATCCACATAGTCCCCCTTACACCAGGGTCCTCCAGAGCCCCCCTTCTTAAATCAGGATCTCTAGAATCCTCTCCATACATCAGGGTCCCCAGAGTTGCCCCTCCTTAACCACTTCACACCCGCGCTATATCTGAAAGATGGCTACAGGGCGGGCTTACATTGCTGGGAGGGCGTCCATGTACCTCCTCCCATGCTCACGCTCCTGCACGCCCCCTGCAGCTGATCACAGATCGGAGAAAAGGGCTGGTCCTGGCCCTTCATCACAAGATCAGCTGTCAGCCAATGACAGCTGATCACATGATGTAAACAAGCTGGTGATAGTTTTTTTTTGTCCCTCACGCTAACACCATGAGGAGAAAAAAATAAAGCCGATTGCTGGCTTTTGTAAGAGGGACATCGGTCCCACACAGCAAGCCAGTACCCACCAGTGCCACCTACCAGTGCCCATCAGTACTTCTAACCAGTGCCACCTATCAGTGCCCATCAGTGCTGCAAATCAGTGCCCATCAGTGCCTCATTATCAGTGCCACCTACCAGTGCCTATCAATGCCCATCAGTGCCACCTCTCTGTGCCCTTCAGTGTTGCCTATTAGTGCCAACGATCAGTGGCCATCAGTGCCACCTATCAGTGCAGCATCATCATTGCCGCCTGATCAGTGCCCATCAGTGCCACCTCATCAGTGCCCATCTGTGCCACCTAATAGTGCCCATCAGTGCAGACTATTCAGTGTCTATCAATTCAGCCTATCAGTGCTCATCAGTGCAGCCTTATCAGCGCACATCAATGAAGGAGAACAGTTACCTGTTTGCAAAATTTTTTAACAAACTTTGAAAACTGTTTATTTTCAAAATGTTTGGTCTTTTTTTGTTTGTTTAGCAAAAAATAAATACCCCAGAGGTGATTAAATACCACCAAAAGAAAGTTCTATTTGTGTGAAAAAAATGATATTAATTCCACATGTGTACCGTGTAGCATGACTGCGTAATTGTCATTCAAAGTGTGACAGTGCAGAAAGCTGAAAATTGGCCTGGGCAGGAAGGGGTATATGTGCCTATTAAGCAAGTGGTTAAATCAGGGACCCCAGAGTTCCTCCTTACAGTAGAATCCCCAAAGTAAGCCCCCTTTTACATCAGGGTCCCCAGAGCCCTTTCACATCAGGGTCCCTAAAGCGAGAATACATCAGAGTCCCCAAAACCCCCTTACATCATTGCCTCTAAAGCCCATTCCCCTTCAATAGGGTCCCCAAAGTTAGAAGGGAAGAGCAGAGTGGGGTAAGGAGAACAGTTGGGGTAAGGAGAACAGTTGGGGTAAGGAGAACAGAGTGGGGTAAGGAGAACAGTTGGGGTAGTAGAAGGGGAGCAGGGAGTATTGTGAGGATCCGTTCCTTCTCATTGCACCAGTCAGCTACAGGATAGGTGGAAGCTGGAAGGCTGGGCACTGGGACCAGACAGGTTTGGAGGAGGAACTTCCTTCCCCTCTGAATGCCGAGGCATGGGGGAGGGGGCAAGCACATGATTGTTGCTAGCACATGGGCGGTCCAAGCAACCAAACCCTAGTGCTGAGAACAGCGGATGGCGGTGGCAGTTGTGGATGCTGTCAGCCTCAGGGACAGCTCTGACTGGGTGTTTAGGCAGGATGCTCTGGGAGGGGGAGATGGACCCAGCAACAACTGCCCGTGGCTGCGCCCTAGGCGGCTGCCTAGTTTGCCTAGTGGTAGCACCAGCCCTGACTAAGCCACTTCTCTAGTTCTAATGAGTGTCAGGAAGATACCCCAACATTTACAGTATCTCACAAAAGTAAGTACACCCCTCACATTTTTGTAACTGTTTTCTTCTATCTTTTCATGTGACAACACTGAAGAAATGACACTTTGCTACAATGTAAAGTAGTGAGTGTATAGCTTGTATAACAGTGTAAATTTGCTGTCCCCTCAAAATAACTCAACACTCAGCCAACAAAAGTCAGTACACCCCTAAGTGAAAATGTCCACATTGGGCCCAAAGTGTCAATATTTTGTGTGGCCACCATTATTTTCCAGCACTGCCTTAACCCTCTTGGGCATGGAGGTCACCAGAGCTTCACAGGTTGTCACTGGAGTCCTCTTCCCCTCCCCCATGATGACATCACAGAGCTGGTGGATGTTGGAGACCTTGCGCTCCTCCACCTTCCGTTTGAGGATGTCCCACAGATGATCAATAGGGTTTAGGTCTGGAGACATGCTTGGCCAGTCCATCACCTTTACCCTCAGCTTCTTTAGCAAGGCAGTGGTGGTCTTGGAGGTGTGTTTGGGGTCATTATCATGTTGGAATACTGCCCTGCGGTCCAGTCTCTGAAGGGAGGGGATCATGCTCTTCTTCAGTATGTCACAGTACATGTTGGCATTCGTGGTCCCCTCAATGATCTGTAGCCCCCCAGTGCCGGCAGCACACATACAGCCCCAGACCATGACACTCCCACCACCATGCCTGACTGTAGACAAGACACACTTGTCTTTGTCCTCCTCACCTGGTTGCCCCCACACACGCTTCACACCATCTGAACCAAATACGTTTATCTTGGTCTCATCAGACCACAGGACAAGGTTCCAGTAATCCATGTCCTTAGTCTGCTTGTCTTCAGCAATCTGTTTGTGGTCTTTCTTATGCATCATCTTTAGAAGAGGCTTCCTTCTGGGATGACAGCCATGCAGACCAATTTGATGCAGTGTACGGCGTATGGTCTGAGCACTGACAGGCTGACCCCCCACCCCTACAACCTCTGCAGCAATGCTGGCAGCACTCATACGTCTATTTCCCAAAGACAACCTCTGGATATGACGCTGATCACGTGACCTCAACTTCTTTGGTGGACCATGGAGAGGCCTGTTCTGAGTGGAACCTGTCCTGTTTTACCGCTGTATGGTCTTGGCCACCGTGCTGCAGCTCAGTTTCAGGGTCTTGGCAATCTTCCTTATAGCCTAGATCATCTTTATGTAGAGCAACAATTCTTTTTTTCAGATCCTCAGAGAGTTCTTTGCTATGAGGTGCCATGTTGAACTTCCAGTGACCAGTATGAGAGAGTGAGAGCGATAACACCAAATTTAACACACCTGCTCCCCATTCACACCTGAGACCTTGTAACACTAACGAGTCACATGACACCGGGGAGTAAAATGGCTAATTGGGCCCAAATTGGACATTTTCACTTAGGGGTGTACTGACTTTTGTTGCCAGCGGTTTAGACAATAATGGTTGTGTGTTGAGTTATTTTGAGGGGGCAGCAAATTTATACTGTTATACAAGCTGTACACTCACTACTTTACATTGTAGACAAGTGTCATTTCTTCAGTGTTGTCACATGAAAAGTTAGAAGGAAACATTTACACAAACGTGAGGGGTGTGCTTACTTTTGTGAGATATTGTATATTCACACAGGTAGCACAGACACTTTCATCCAATGGTGAATATGTGGGAAATGATTGCGCTAAAGCTCCAATAGAAAACAGAATTTAAATAAATAAAAAAGCTGCCAACACTCAAACATACAAGGTTCCAGATAAGTAATAGAGTGACAGTGTAGCGCTACTGAGGAGTGTGAAGTATATCCTATAGGTGAAAAACCTTAAAACAAATGTGACAAAACAAGATAATGAAACTGTACAAAGCTCTATGCAACACAGTAGGTATGTGTAACGTAAAGTCCACAGAGGTGTCGAAAAACGTGTTCTTCCCGTGGGGGTGTCTTCAATTATAAGAAAATATTGAAATGCTTGTCTGTAGTAAATTTCAGTGACACTTCAGAGGTAAATGCATACTCTTACCAGCTATGGTGGATCCCAAGTGTCCAATGGCGTCCCTGGGGGGGGGGGGGGGGGGCAGAGGGGGCCCTGACCCCCCCAACATTATGCTGTGTCCCACCATGTGCCCCCCCCCCCCATTAAAGAAAAAATGTATTTTTTTGTTTTTTTTACAAAAAGGCAATGTCTTTTTGTTTGCATTCATAGCGGATGCGCCGCATCTTACTCGGGCCTTCGCCGGAGTAACACAGTCTCTATTGAGAGGGAGAGCGTCCCCAGTCAGCTCCTGCGGGTGATTCCTCCCCCCTCCCTCTGCTCGCTGACACTGCATAATGTGAGCGCTCACACAACCACGGCCTGCCCGATCTGCTCCTTCCCCTGCATCCTCATTGGCAGGGAGAAGAGAAAGTTGCAGGAAGGAAGGACTCCACCAGGACTCTCAGTTACTGAAAAAACAGACTGATTTCTCCCATCCTTAGGACAGGAGAACCAGCCTGTAAATTCCAAGAGATGCCAGACCAGCGCTGTCAATAGCAGGGGCAGGACAGCAAGAGGAGGCTGGGGAACCCCACAGTGGCAGAACACCAGGGCCCGGTGGCAAGACAACCTTTGCAACCCTGATAGTTCTCCCACTGCTTTGGACCCTTATATTTTCTTGGTATGCTGGTGACATAGATCTCTTGTTTTCTGCCACCCTGGGGGGGCCCCAATACAGTAGGAAGGGAGCTCACTGCAGAACATGTGAAAGGGCCCGTTGTGGGATCGTAGTAAAGTATATATAATTGCTTTTTTTAGTTGCCCCCCTACTTTTGTCCCTGTCCCCCCATGTGCCCCCCCTAAATTTGAAAACTGGAGACGCCACTGCAAGTGTCATACGACAAAAGGGTCATACAGGCTTGGGATCCTATGGGATATGGATCAGAGGCTGCTCAGGTACTGGACACGGAAGAATAGAACAGGTTCGATACGATGTCCTCAGCTCTCGGTCCGTGGATTCAACAGGTACTCTAAAGCCAAACGATCGTCACCCAAACTATTCCCGCATAGGCTCCAAAGGATAAACTGTAAAAAAGGACGGAGGGAGGACTCCAATGGTGCAGGTCAAACCAAGATGGTTTTATTGATAAAAGGTCAATGGACAGACACTGGTATAATAAAAGTGATCACAAAAAGGGATGATAAAAAATGAAGGCAATGTGGCATACAAGGAATGCTTGGGGTCCACCACAGCTGGTAAAAGTATGCATTTACCTCTGAAGTGTCACTGAAAATGACTACAGACAAGCATTTTAATATTTTCTTATAATTGAAGACACCCCCAGGGGAAGAATACATTTTCTACACCTCTGTGGACTTTACGTTACACATACCTACTGTGTTGCATAGAGCTTTGTACAGTTTCATTATCTTGTTTTGTCACATTTTTGTTTTTAAGGTTTTTCACCTATAGGATATACTTCACACTCCTCAGTAGCTACACTGTCACTCTATTACTTTCATCCAATCACCATGGAGTTTTTCAATGAAGATACTGATTGTAAAAGAACAGGATGGGAGGTATGAGAATGTGGCACCCCATGTTCTACTCACATCATCCCATCATCTGCATATGTGTTAATCCTTCTAGTCACATGGCTGAAGGTGTGAATTGTTGTCAAATTGCTAGGATGGAGATGTTAAAGTTGCATTATATGTGGGTGAGGGATGGTGCCCAACCCTTTTCAGGGATGGTTGTTCCAGTGGCAGTGTCGGCCCATCCGCTAGGGGCACCTGGGCGCCGCCCCCTCTCTCCAGGCCACCCCCTTGTATGGTAATGGATAGATTCATGCATAGTATGAATCTATCCATGGTCACCGTGGCCACCCCCTATTCATGCGTCCGGCCCCTTTTGGGGCACCGGCGCATAAATTACAGCAGCAGGGGATTTTTTTTTGAAGCACCTGATTAGAGCCAGAGGCTCTAATAGGCTTCAAAATAAGGTGGGCTACCGGTCACAGATAATGCGACCGGAGCCCACCCAGGTGTGTTACAATGGCGAATGAATATTCGCAGTTGAAACACTAATCCTCAATCTGGCTAAAGAGAGTGTGTGAGACCCGTTCTCAAACTGGCCTAAAAGAGAAGACTCCCGATTGGTCACCGAGGAGGAGGGAGGAAATGGAAGCCACCGCCGTGGAGAGCAGGAGAATGGGAAGCCGTCAGTGATGGAGAGCAGGATAACAGGAAGCCACCGGTGATGGAGAACAGGAGAACAGGAAGCCACCAGTGATGGAGAGCAGGAGAACAGGAAGCCGCCGGTGATGGAGAGCAGAAGAACAGGAAGCCACCGGTGATGGAGAGCAGGAGAACGGGAAGCCGCCGGTGATGAAGAGCAGGAGAACAGGAAGCCGCCGGTGATGGAGAGCAGGAGAACAGGAAGCCGCCGGTGATGAAGCCCAGGGAGCCGTCAGTGATGGAGAGCAGGAGAACAGGAAGCCGCCGGTGATGAAGAGCAGGGAGCCGCCGGTGATGAAGAGCAGGGAGCCGCCGGTGATGAAGACCAGGGAGCCGTCAGTGATGGAGAGCAGGAGAACAGGAAGCCGCCACTGCCGCCGAGTGGGCTAAGTGCTACTGCGACCGAATGGGAAGCCGTCGGTGATGGAGAGCAGGATAACAGGAAGCCACCGGTGATGGAGAACAGGAAGCCACCAGTGATGGAGAGCAGGATAACAGGAAGCCGCCGGTGATGGAGAGCAGAAGAACAGGAAGCCACCGGTGATGGAGAGCAGGAGAACGGGAAGCCGCCGGTGATGAAGAGCAGGAGAACAGGAAGCCGCCGGTGATGGAGAGCAGGAGAACAGGAAGCCGCCGGTGATGAAGAGCAGGAGAACAGGAAGCCACCGGTGATGGAGAGCAGGAGAACAGGAAGCCACCGGTGATGGAGAGCAGGAGAACAGGAAGCCACCGGTGATGGAGAGCAGGAGAACGGGAAGCCGCCGGTGATGAAGACCAGGGAGCCGCCAGTGATGGAGAGCAGGAGAACAGGAAGCCGCCGGTGATGAAGAGCAGGAAGCCACCGGTGATGGAGAGCAGGAGAACAGGAAGCCACCGGTGATGGAGAGCAGGAGAACGAGAAGCCACCGGTGATGGAGAGCAGGAGAACAGGAAGCCACCGGTGATGGAGAGCAGGAGAACGGGAAGCCGCCGGTGATGAAGACCAGGGAGCCGTCAGTGATGGAGAGCAGGAGAACAGGAAGCCGCCGGTGATGAAGAGCAGGGAGCCGCCGGTGATGAAGAGCAGGGAGCCGCCGGTGATGAAGAGCAGGGAGCCGCCGGTGATGGAGAGCAGGAGAACAGGAAGCCGCCACTGCCGCCGAGTGGGCTAAGTGCTACTGCGACCGACCAGGGGGGTGGGTTTGGGGATGGCATACTGTTTACTGCCCCCCAAAAGAAATTTCCACCAGCCGCCACTGTTCAGTGGCCTTTTCAGATCTCCTGCGAAACAGTTGTCCACTCTGCCCAAAATGTGATCTCACTGGCCTTGGAAGAATTGTCTCCAACATCGCAGAAAAAGTTGAATGTGACTAAGTACTACTAGCTAGACAGTGACCTGTGTCATCGGGTGGAGGCAGCGATATGGGGGAACAGTGATATACGTGCCCCTGCCCCACTCTATATAATACTAATAATAATGAGTATCAGTTATTGCTCCACTGAAAATCCAATGTTAAATCACTACGTCACCACTTCAGCCAGTGACTTGGATCTGTTCCCACCCATCCCGGCACCAGACTATGGAGCATTTTGATGTTAACAGTGCAGAGAACCGAATACCCTCCACCGGTTCTTTAGCACCGGTTACTTATCTTGCTCCAACTCAAAGGTTTAGCAGGAGATCAACACACGCTTGCAAGGCCTCGCTTCTTCATGATCCTGGCCCTGTCCCTACATTTTGTACCGCAGCCGCCCTAGCAAGGGGACCCACCACTGAGAGGGCCAAGTTTAGACAGGCACTAATCCACACTTATAAATAGGACCCTCAGTCACTGGCCACCACCATCCCTGTCCTGAACCAGCTGCTCTTCCTTCTGTACGTGGACAGTAATTCCATTGTGCTTCCTTCCCCTCATTACACACATTGTGATGACACACGTGAGCTTATCTTCCCTAAGTAACCAGACTTTGTAGAGTAAACACACTTGTTTATGGAAATATTTCTTCATGACATTTGTACAAAGATCCTACGCAGTTCAATATTTAGCACCCCCAGCAGTAGTAGCTTAAGTGGCGGATTAGGCTTAATGTACACGGGATGTTTTTACAAACTCTCCTGAACGATTTAACTTGACAGATAGTGACCCACATTTAAAACGTCCATTTTGTTGCGTTTACATGCCGCGTTTAGCCACGTTTTGCCGCGTTTGCGTTTAGAAGCGTTTGAAAATGTATTTACTTTTTTTTTTAAATAGCCAACAATGAAAGACGGCTGTAAACGAAACGCGGCTAAACGCGAGTTACCGCATTTAGCCGCGTTTAGAGCTTGCAATGCCTCCAAACTCATTTTGCTTTCCAAAAAAGGCCTCTAAACTCAACTGCCTAGAAACTACTATAAACTGACCCTGTGTACATGTACTGATAAGATAACATAGAGGAGAGATTGGGGATCCCGTATACATGTACTGATAAGAGAACATAGAGGAGAGATCGGGGATCCTGTGTACATGTACTGATAAGATAACATATAGGAGAGATCGGGGATCCTGTGTACATGTACTGATAAGATAACATAGAGGAGAGATCGGGGATCCTGTGTACATGTACTGATAAGAGAACATAGAGGAGAGATCGGGGATCCTGTGTACATGTACTGATAAGATAACATAGAGGAGAGATCGGGGGTCCTGTGTACATGTACTGATAAGATAACATAGAGGAGAGATCAGGGATCCTGTGTACATGTACTGATAAGATAACAGAGGAGAGATCGGGGATCCTGTGTATATGTACTGATAAGATAACATAGAGGAGAGATCGGGGATCCTGTGTACATGTACTGATAAGATAACAGAGGAGAGATCGGGGATCCTGTGTACACGTACTGATAAGATAACACAGAGGAGAGATCGGGGATCCTGTGTACATGTACTGATAATATAACATAGAGGAGAGATCGGGGATCCTGTGTACATGTACTGATAAGATAACATAGAGGAGAGATCGGGGATCCTGTGTACATGTACTGATAAGATAACACAGAGGAGAGATCGGGGATCCTGTGTACATGTACTGATAATATAACATAGAGGAGAGATCGGGGATCCTGTGTACATGTACTGATAAGATAACATAGAGGAGAGATCGGGGATCCTGTGTACATGTACTGATAATATAACATAGAGGAGAGATCGGGGATCCTGTGTACATGTACTGATAAGATAACATAGAGAAGAGATCAGGGATCCTGTGTACATGTACTGATAAGATAACAGAGGAGAGATCGGGGATCCTGTGTACATGTACTGATAAGATAACATAGAGGAGAGATCGGGGATCCTGTGTACATGTACTGATAAGATAATATAGAGGAGAGATCGGGGATCCCGTGTACATGTACTGATAAGATAACCTAGAGGAGAGTTCGGGGATCCTGTGTACATGTACTGATAAGATAACATAGAGGAGAGATCGGGGATCCTGTGTACATGTACTGATAAGATAACATAGTGGAGAGATCGGGGATCCTGTGTACATGTACTGATAAGATAACATAGTGGAGAGATCGGGGATCCTGTGTACATGTACTGATAAGATAACATAGAGGAGAGATCGGGGATCCTGTGTACATATACTGATAAGATAACAGAGGAGAGATCGGGGATCCTGTGTACATGTACTGATAAGATAACAGAGGAGAGATCGGGGATCCTGTGTACATGTACTGATAAGATAACATGGAGGAGAGATCGGGGATCCTGTGTACATGTACTGATAAGATAACATAGAGGAGAGTTCGGGGATCCTGTGTACATGTACTGATAAGATAACACAGAGGAGAGATCGGGGATCCTGTGTACATGTACTGATAAGATAACAGAGGAGAGATCGGGGATCCTGTGTACATGTACTGATAAGATAACATAGAGGAGAGATCGGGGATCCTGTGTACATGTACTGATAAGATAACATAGAGGAGAGATCGGGGATCCTGTGTACATGTACTGATAAGATAACATAGAGGAGAGATCGGGGATCCTGTGTACATGTACTGATAAGATAACAGAGGAGAGATCGGGGATCCTGTGTACATGTACTGATAAGATAACATAGAGGAGAGATCGGGGATCCTGTGTACATGTACTGATAAGATAACAGAGGAGAGATCGGGGATCCTGTGTACATGTACTGATAAGATAACATAGAGGAGAGATCGGGGATCCTGTGTACATGTACTGATAAGATAACATAGAGGAGAGATCGGGGATCCTGTGTACATGTACTGATAAGATAACACAGAGGAGAGATCGGGGATCCTGTGTACATGTACTGATAAGATAACAGAGGAGAGATCGGGGATCCTGTGTACATGTACTGATAAGATAACAGAGGAGAGATCGGGGATCCTGTGTACATGTACTGATAAGATAACACAGAGGAGAGATCGGGGATCCTGTGTACATGTACTGATAATATAACATAGAGGAGAGATCGGGGATCCTGTGTACATGTACTGATAAGATAACATAGAGGAGAGATCGGGGATCCTGTGTACATGTACTGATAATATAACATAGAGGAGAGATCGGGGATCCTGTGTACATGTACTGATAAGATAACATAGAGAAGAGATCAGGGATCCTGTGTACATGTACTGATAAGATAACAGAGGAGAGATCGGGGATCCTGTGTACATGTACTGATAAGATAACATAGAGGAGAGATCGGGGATCCTGTGTACATGTACTGATAAGATAATATAGAGGAGAGATCGGGGATCCCGTGTACATGTACTGATAAGATAACCTAGAGGAGAGTTCGGGGATCCTGTGTACATGTACTGATAAGATAACATAGAGGAGAGATCGGGGATCCTGTGTACATGTACTGATAAGATAACATAGTGGAGAGATCGGGGATCCTGTGTACATGTACTGATAAGATAACATAGTGGAGAGATCGGGGATCCTGTGTACATGTACTGATAAGATAACATAGAGGAGAGATCGGGGATCCTGTGTACATATACTGATAAGATAACAGAGGAGAGATCGGGGATCCTGTGTACATGTACTGATAAGATAACAGAGGAGAGATCGGGGATCCTGTGTACATGTACTGATAAGATAACATGGAGGAGAGATCGGGGATCCTGTGTACATGTACTGATAAGATAACATAGAGGAGAGTTCGGGGATCCTGTGTACATGTACTGATAAGATAACACAGAGGAGAGATCGGGGATCCTGTGTACATGTACTGATAAGATAACAGAGGAGAGATCGGGGATCCTGTGTACATGTACTGATAAGATAACATAGAGGAGAGATCGGGGATCCTGTGTACATGTACTGATAAGATAACATAGAGGAGAGATCGGGGATCCTGTGTACATGTACTGATAAGATAACATAGAGGAGAGATCGGGGATCCTGTGTACATGTACTGATAAGATAACAGAGGAGAGATCGGGGATCCTGTGTACATGTACTGATAAGATAACATAGAGGAGAGATCGGGGATCCTGTGTACATGTACTGATAAGATAACAGAGGAGAGATCGGGGATCCTGTGTACATGTACTGATAAGATAACATAGAGGAGAGATCGGGGATCCTGTGTACATGTACTGATAAGATAACATAGAGGAGAGATCGGGGATCCTGTGTACATGTACTGATAAGATAACACAGAGGAGAGATCGGGGATCCTGTGTACATGTACTGATAAGATAACAGAGGAGAGATCGGGGATCCTGTGTACATGTACTGATAAGATAACAGAGGAGAGATCGGGGATCCTGTGTACATGTACTGATAAGATAACATAGAGGAGAGATCGGGGATCCTGTGTACATGTACTGATAAGATAACATAGAGGAGAGATCGGGGATCCTGTGTACATGTACTGATAAGATAACATAGAGGAGAAATCGGGGATCCTGTGTACATGTACTGATAAGATAACATAGAGGAGAGATCGGGGATTCTGTGTACATGTACTGATAAGGTAACAGAGGAGAGATCGGGGATCCTGTGTACATGTACTGATAAGATAACATAGAGGATAGATCGGGGATCCTGTGTACATGTACTGATAAGATAACATAGAGGAGAGATCGGGGATCCTGTGTACATGTACTGATAAGATAACATAGAGGAGAGATCGGGGATCCTGTGTACATGTACTGATAAGATAACATAGAGGAGAGATCGGGGATCCTGTGTACATGCACTGATAAGATAACATAGAGGAGAGATCGGGGATCCTGTGTACATGTACTGATAAGATAACGTAGAGGAGAGATCGGGGATCCTGTGTACATGTACTGATAAGATAACGTAGAGGAGAGATCGGGGATCCTGTGTACATGTACTGATAAGATAACGTAGAGGAGAGATCGGGGATCCTGTGTACATGTACTGATAAGATAACAGAGGAGAGATCGGGGATCCTGTGTACATGTACTGATAAGATAACACAGAGGAGAGATCGGGGATCCTGTGTACATGTACTGATAGATAACATAGAGGAGAGATCGGGGATCCTGTGTACATGTACTGATAAGATAACACAGAGGAGAGATCGGGGATCCTGTGTACATGTACTGATAAGATAACATAGAGGAGAGATCGGGGATCCTGTGTACATGTACTGATAAGATAACACAGAGGAGAGATCGGGGATCCTGTGTACATGTACTGATAAGATAACAGAGGAGAGATCGGGGATCCTGTGTACATGTACTGATAAGATAACATAGAGGAGAGATCGGGGATCCTGTGTACATGTACTGATAAGATAACAGAGGAGAGATTGGGGATCCTGTGTACATGTACTGATAAGATAACATAGAGGAGAGATCGGGGATCCTGTGTACATGTACTGATAAGATAACATAGAGGAGAGATCGGGGATCCTGTGTACATGTACTGATAAGATAACATAGAGGAGAGATCGGGGATTCTGTGTACATGTACTGATAAGGTAACAGAGGAGAGATCGGGGATCCTGTGTACATGTACTGATAAGATAACATAGAGGATAGATCGGGGATCCTGTGTACATGTACTGATAAGATAACATAGAGGAGAGATCGGGGATCCTGTGTACATGTACTGATAAGATAACATAGAGGAGAGATCGGGGATCCTGTGTACATGTACTGATAAGATAACATAGAGGAGAGATCGGGGATCCTGTGTACATGCACTGATAAGATAACATAGAGGAGAGATCGGGGATCCTGTGTACATGTACTGATAAGATAACGTAGAGGAGAGATCGGGGATCCTGTGTACATGTACTGATAAGATAACAGAGGAGAGATCGGGGATCCTGTGTACATGTACTGATAAGGTAACAGAGGAGAGATCGGGGATCCTGTGTACATGTACTGATAAGATAACATAGAGGAGAGATCGGGGATCCTGTGTACATGTACTGATAAGATAACAGAGGAGAGATCGGGGTTCCTGTGTACATGTACTGATAAGATAACAGAGGAGAGATCGGGGTTCCTGTGTACATGTACTGATAAGATAACATGGAGGAGAGATTGGGGATCCTGTGTACATGTACTGATAAGATAACAGAGGAGAGATCGGGGTTCCTGTGTACATGTACTGATAAGATAACAGAGGAGAGATCGGGGTTCCTGTGTACATGTACTGATAAGATAACAGAGGAGAGATCGGGGTTCCTGTGTACATGTACTGATAAGATAACATGGAGGAGAGATTGGGGATCCTGTGTACATGTACTGATAAGATAACCTAGAGGAGAGATCGGGGATCCTGTGTACATGTACTGATAAGATAACAGAGGAGAGATCGGGGATCCTGTGTACATGTACTGATAAGATAACATAGAGGAGAGATCGGGGATCCTGTGTACATGTACTGATAAGATAACGTAGAGGAGAGATCGGGGATCCTGTGTACATGTACTGATAAGATAACGTAGAGGATAGATCGGGGATCCTGTGTACATGTACTGATAAGATAACACAGAGGAGAGATCGGGGATCCTGTGTACATGTACTGATAAGATAACATAGAGGAGAGATCGGGGATCCTGTGTACATGTACTGATAAGATAACATAGAGGATAGATCGGGGATCCTGTGTACATGTACTGATAAGATAACATAGAGGAGAGATCGGGGATCCTGTGTACATGTACTGATAAGATAACATAGAGGAGAGATCGGGGATCCTGTGTACATGTACTGATAAGATAACGTAGAGGAGAGATCGGGGATCCTGTGTACATGTACTGATAAGATAACGTAGAGGATAGATCGGGGATCCTGTGTACATGTACTGATAAGATAACACAGAGGAGAGATCGGGGATCCTGTGTACATGTACTGATAAGATAACATAGAGGAGAGATCGGGGATCCTGTGTACATGTACTGATAAGATAACATAGAGGATAGATCGGGGATCCTGTGTACATGTACTGATAAGATAACATAGAGGAGAGATCGGGGATCCTGTGTACATGTACTGATAAGATAACACAGAGGAGAGATCGGGGATCCTGTGTACATGTACTGATAAGATAACATAGAGGAGAGATCGGGGATCCTGTGTACATGTACTGATAAGATAACATAGAGGATAGATCGGGGATCCTGTGTACATGTACTGATAAGATAACATAGAGGAGAGATCGGGGATCCTGTGTACATGTACTGATAAGATAAAATAGAGGAGAGATCGGGGATCCTGTGTACATGTACTGATAAGATAACAGAGGAGAGATCGGGGATCCTGTGTACATGTACTGATAAGATAACAGAGGAGAGATCGGGGATCCTGTGTACATGTACTGATAAGATAACATAGAGGAGAGATCGGGGATCCTGTGTACATGTACTGATAAGATAACATAGAGGAGAGATCGGGGATCCTGTGTACATGTACTGATAAGATAACATAGAGGAGAGATCGGGGATCCTGTGTACACGTACTGATAAGATAACATAGAGGAGAGATCGGGGATCCTGTGTACACATACTGATAAGATAACAGAGGAGAGATCGGGGATCCTGTGTACATGTACTGATAAGATAGCATAGAGGAGAGTTCAGGGGCAGTTGAAAAAAAATGCCCAACTGTTCCTAAATATTGGGTTCAATAAAAGTTTGATTATGATACAAATCACTAGGGATGGGCCGAACACCCCCCCCCCCCTGTATATCTATATATACAGTGTAGTCAGTGTAGAATATATATACAGTGCAGGCAATGTATTTATATATATATATATATATATATATATATATATATATATATATATATATATATATATAGATATCTATATCTATATACTAAACTGCCTACATGCCACTAAATAACCTGCCTAATCTAGCTCAAGTTCTCAATCTCTCTCCATTAATGGAAAGAAGAAAGAAATGGCTGCATATCCCAGAACTTCCGGTTGCCTTTTATTTTGTTTCACAAAGATAACACCAGAGACACCAAACTGTGGTCATGTAGACGCGTTTCACACATACATCTTGTGCTTAATCTGATTAAGCACAAGATGTATGTGTGAAACGCGTCTAGGTGACCACAGTTTGGTGTCTCTGGTGTTATCTTTGTGAAAAAAAATAAACGGCAATCGGAAGTTCTGGGATATGCAGCCATTTCTTTCTTCTTTCCAAGCTTCCCACGGAGGCGGGCCGGGGCTAGCACTCTGCAAGATACTCCAATCATCCTTATCTTTATACACCTGGAGCAGCGGTTCTTTTTCTTGTCTCTCCATTAATGCACATTGCACACTACACACAGCAGCCATGTAAGAAGCCTTATATAGTGTGGGGCCTGGACTTAGCCCCCTGAGCCATGAGTGGCCAAAGGCACCCTGCCTTTGGCCAATCATGGCTCTCACAGCAGATCGCACTGTGATTGGCAGGTCGGGTGCATGCTTTGGCCAATCAGCAGCCGTCAATGCACTGCAATCTCGCAGTGCATTATGGGGCGTTCCACGGTGCTCGAATTTGCCGTGAACGCCCCATATGTTTGTTTGTTCTAAGAACAAACAAATACCCGATGTTTGAGTCGAAACTAAGTTCAACTCGAACATCGGGACTACCCCTACAAATCACATTAATGATCACTGGTATCCACATACAGAGGGTGATCAGTACTTCATGTTATATCCCAACATGTTTCGCCAACATTGGCTTCTTCAGGGCATTTCTAAGGACCACCAATTTTCATAGAGCTATACTAGGGAAAAGATCATATACATAATCAATATTTATTCATGCAAATGTAACAAATTTATTTTTTCGCAAATTATGGTTTATTCTGTCCATTCCCCTATCGAGAGACATAAAAAAAAAATCACCAAGTAAGTCCACAGAAATATGGAGGGGAGGCTCTGTGCGATCACAGGGGGTACATGGGGACCAGGCTACAGGAATACAATAAGCAAAGTGACTTCCAACATCACATAAAGTGCTGGACTCATACAACATACAAGTATGTCCAATTTGTGGGCTAACTTCAGTAAATGTGTGGCATCAGGACAGAACATCCCACAATAAAACAAAATTGTACAAATTACAATGCATTCTAAGTTATGTTGTGCAATTACAATGACATATTATTTCATGTTAGTAAATCACAAACATACATAGTCAAGTCTATAATATGTTTGTTTGCACAAGTATTTACAGATTGAGCAATCGTTCCACAGCAACTAAACAGTGGTATCAATCAACAGACAGAAAATATGGAAAGTTGGTAAATACCAATAGGAAGGGAAAAGAAAAGCGGAGAAATGCACTATAATATGTTAGAACCAAATAGAGCACAAGGTGTATAACCCACAATATAATACAAAGATGACCTAAAACTCATATACTCATTTAAATCTGGCTATCTAGTAGCAATAAGATTATAAATGCAGCGAGTTTCTAATGGTAATAAAGTACGATCAATACTTCCACCCCTCGCATGTCTAGGCACATGCTCCAGGGCCATAAACGTAATCATATTTGTGTCGAAATTATGTTCTAACCCCACATGTCGACTAACGGCAGTGTTCTGAAATTGGAGTAGTCTGATCCTTTATTCGTTTATAAAATCATAGTTGGCAACATTGGAAAAAAATGTATAGGGGGAGTCTTATTATAATTATAACATTCGTTTGTAGGTGTGGCATAACGGGGGAAGAAAAATGTTAAAGCACGAATGGGCGTGGTTTAAACTAAATATTGGGTGAGGCTTAAAGGGGGCGTGGTTTAAAGGGGATGTGGCTAGAGTCTGACATGAACGAGGGATCGAGGGAGAAAGAAAGAAAGGGAGAAACAGGGAGGGAGAGAGAGAGAAAGAAAGAGATAGGGAGGGAGAGAATGACAGAGAAGGAAGGAAAGAAAGAGGGATGGAGGGACAGCAGGCCCAGATCCTACACCACAATAGAAAAATGTGTATTCCAGAAAGTTTAACAATCAGCAGATAAGGTTACTCCAAACACCTGGTGTTAGCGATTTAATCATCACAGCATCATGGTTGTTATGGTGTCAGGATGATTGAAGCAAAATTATTCCTATTATTACATTGTAATATAAAATTAAATAGTTAACTCACCATAATGCAGAATTAGTGGGAGCTCTGAGCGTGTCACCTGCCACGTCACCTGCCACCAGATGCCATCAGGCATTCCCAGCAGAGTCCCTCCTTACATCAGGTGCGCCCAGCGGAGTCCCTCCTTACATCAGGTGCCCCCAGCAGAGTCCCTCCTCACATCAGGTACCCCCAGCAGAGTTCATCCACTCCTTACATCAGGTGTCCCCAGCAGAGTCCCTCCTTACATCAGGTGCCCCCAGCAGAGTCCCTCCTTACATCAGGTACCCCCAGCAGAGTCCCTCCTTACATCAGGTGCCCCCAGCAGAGTCCCTCCTTACATCAAGTGCCCCCAGCAGAGTCCATCCTTACATCAGGTGCCCCCAGCGGAGTCCCTCCTTACATCAGGTGGCCCCAGCAAAGTCCCTCCTTACATCAGGTGCCCCCAGCGGAGTCCCTCCTTACATCAGGTGCCCCCACTCTACATTGCAGTGTCTATGGAGGTTCCTTACTTCCCATGGCTTCCAATCCCTCCTCTGGGCTCTACTTCTTACCCTATATACCCCTCTAATAGGACATAACCAAGCCTCTGGCTGACACTTTATTGTGTGCAGTTCACCCCAACGCTTCAGGGCAATAATACACAATATAATGCAGTGAACATTTGGCACCTGCCAACACCTGGGTACATGAGAACCGTCACATACATAGATATAGGAGAGGAGAGAACACGGAGGAGGAGAGCAGACAAGGAGATGAGTATATTGATTGAAAATCTGAGACCTCAATATTACAGACAATAATCCTTAATACCCCTCCCCCCCCTTCCCCCCTCCCCCTGCTGTCATGGCAGCCCAGTGGCTCCGCAGTGATGATGTCGCTCTATAAAATTCTTTAGCGGTGTGACCGGCCTTTATCAGCAAATTATAAAACTGTGCAAATATTTATTACAGCACCTCGCCGCTCCGATTGAACATTAACTGAACACCTGACTCTCCTTTCCCCAGGTTGGGGATGAGATTCGGGCTCGCTGCTTCTATGGGCTCCAGATTTGTGGTCCCGGGAGAGTTTGAAATATAATACATTGCATGACCTTTGAACTATGACCATCAGGACAAAGAAGGCCAATATGGGGGTTTGGGGTTAAACAACATCATCACTATAAAAAAGGTCATGTAAGCGTCTATGGGGGAAGGGATTGGGGGAAGGGATTGGGGGAAGCTGACATCTGCACAGGCAGAGGTTCGGGTCAGGTAGGAAACGGTTCTTCAATTCTGATTGCTAGCTCCTTTGGCTTCATTGGTTTTTGTTGGTCTTTTTTTGTTGGCTTCCCTTAAAAACACGGGCTTCTGTTTCAGGGTGGGGAGTATTTTGGGGGTTTCATTCTATTTGTAATATTTTTTATTTAATGGTAATAGAGCTTCCTTTTCAAGTTCGGGGTGCTTAAAGTGTGGTATATTCACTTGTTACTGACCATCTGTCCTTGGAACTACCCTAAAACAAAAGTTAGGGCAAAAGTAAAAGAACAAAAATGAGCTGCATGGTCGAGTTGCCAGAAAGAAATGTGGCTTAGGGTGTGTTTAGGGTGGTTGTTCTGTTGGGAGGATGGACCTTCACCCCAGTCTGAGGTCCAGAGCGCTCTGGAGGAGGTTTTCATCAAGGATGTCTCTGTAAATTGCTGCATTCATCATTCCCTCGATCCTGACTAGTCTCCCAATAACTGCCACTGAAGACATCCCCACAGCATGATGCTGCCACCACCATGCTTCACTGTAGGTATGGTTTTGGCCAGGTGATGAGCGGTGCCTGGTTTCCTCCAGACATGACGCTTGCCATTTAGGCCAATCAGTTAAATCTTTGTTTCATCAGACCAGAGAATTTTGTTTCTCATGGTCTGAGAGTCCTTCAGGTGCCTAAACTCCAGGCAGGCCGTCATGTGCCTTTTACTGAGGAGTGTCTTCCGTCTGGCCACTCTACCATACAGGCCTGATTGGTGAAGTGCTGCAGAGATGGTTGTTCTTCTGGAAGGTTCTCCTCTCTCCACAGAGAAACGCTGGAGCTATCAGTGTGACCATCAGGTTCTTGGGCACCTCCCTGACTAAGGCCCTTCTCCCCCGATCGCTCAGTTTGGCCGGGTGGTCTGCTCCAGGAAGAGTCCTGGTGGTTCCAAACTTCTTCCATTTACAGATGATGGAGGCCACTGTGCTCATTGGGACCAGAAATGTTTCTGTACCCTTCCCCCGATCTGTCCCCCCCATACAATCTTGTCTCGGAGGTCTACATACAATTCCTTGGATAAAAGGAAAAAAAGAGGGGCAAGTGGGACTCTAAATGAAGCATGTCAATTGAAAGTATAATAATAAATACATGTGAGTAGGTAAAATGATTGGATTTAATTTATAGTCAATAACCCCTAGGGGTAGTCCATGATTTTGATGCATACAGTACCAATAAAGTAGTATAGATACAGACATAGTCGCATGAATTGATATAGAAGCATATTTGGCAGTAACAATCATTAGAGACTCAGTAGTGCAAACAAATCAATGGACATACATAAATGCAGTTCATAACAGAAATACATGAATTAAAATCCCCAATCAAAATCACAAAATCGCATAAAATGAGAAAAAACTTGATAAAAAAATTAATGAATATCAGGAATAAAATTAGGCTTGATAGGGCATCCTTAGTTTGAGAACCCGACGCGTTTCTTGGCTTCTTGCCAGTCTTTAGGGGTGGGATGCATAATTTAACTGAGAAAAACAAAGGAATATCATAAATATTGATACATGTGGAACCTCAGGCTAATAGAGAAAATTATATCAAAATTTTCCAAATTGTCTACTTTAAATAGAAAAGCTACTTACAAAATAGCCCAAAAATCAAGGAGAGTTACCAGCAATGGTTCGGCTTCCGGCTCCCCATCCAATCAGGACAGGAGGCCGAAGACCCAGAACCTGGAAAGAAGATGGGTCACCACAGAAGCTGGCACCGGGCACCAGGGGAGCCGTGACTGCTTGAGGGATCCGCCCGTAGGGTGAGTGTGGACCTGGAGGGGCCCCACCCCCCCAAAAAAAAAAATCCTCCAGCACCAGCCGCAACTGGCTTAATTTAGACATGTTTCTCCGCCTAAAAAGCGGCTACTCCTGAATGCACTGGCAGTGTTTTTCTCATACATGGACACATAGGCGAATATTGAGGGGCGTTTAGGCTCCATTCATACTTCAAAATCGTGAGATTTCCATTGTGACGTTACAGTGCAACTTGATGCGACTTTGGCTTCCACCAATGTGATTGTTTGTACTCTACAAATCTGCATACAAGTCGCAACCTTCCTGCGACTTTTCAGGGTTTACATTGAAGTCTGTGGCCCTCAAGTCTCATGAAGGTTGGATCAAAGTAGTGCAGGGAACTACTTTTAAGTCGCACAGATATGGACGGTACTCATTGGGAAACACGGGCTGCGACTTGTCATGTGACTTTGGGGTCCAGGGTCCCATGTCAAGTTGCGCAATTATAAATGGGGTCTAGAAACCCAGTGTGTATGTCCCCCCCTCCCGAAGAGTCGAAGCCTTCCCATGGCATCCTTGGCAATCGGTGGTGATGATGTCACTCTATGGCTGTGTAGTCCTCTAGCGGTGTGACCGCCCTTTATCAGAACGCTGCGAATTGTGGAGATAAAACTGAGCAAATATTTATCCCAACACCTCGCCGCTGAAAGGACGTTGATTGAACATTAACTCCAAGTCACACCTGACTCACCTTCCTTCGTCCGCTGACGATCGCTTATTGTTTGGACACAAAGGAGTGCGCGCTGAGTGCGCGGGAGGCGGAGCTCAACAACAATGATCAACACAGGAGACTGCGGGGTCCAGATTCACCTGGAATCTCCTGACAGATTTTGGCCACTAAACTTCAGCCACCAGATATGAAGACTTTGGATAATCCAGTCCCATCACCATGAACCTCCATTGGGTTTTTTATTATCTGTGTTCCCATAAGGGGGGGGGGGGGTTCCCTAACCTCCTGTTTCTGTGACACCTGGACTAGAGAAGAGAAGTTTGGGGTCACCAGGACTCTGAGCTTGAAGGGTTTCTTGTAGTCATAGAGATATTTCCTATATTGTCCAGTTCTGTGACCCCCCATCTCTGTGAGGGGAGATATTTCCAAAGGGGACACAGAAAACCCGGCCAAGGGTTTGCACCCTCCCCCGTATCTATAAAGGACATTTTTTTGCTGGGAGTTTTCTTCACTTCGCTTTTACTAGAAAATTGCTGCAACATTTATGATCGCTAAACACAAACTGTTTTGTATGTATTTAACCAAAAAATATGTTCAAAGTTTATATAGTGCGCTATTTATATTACTGAGTGAAAACAAACCTGTAAAAGGAAAAAAGCAGCGACACCAACATGCGATACAATCATGTACAAAACATAGTAAATGGAAATAGTCACGCTAATGAAAAAAGTGCACAAAATTTTGAATCAAGAAGCAAACAAAATACATTCAAGTAATATATCGTGTGTAAATCCTATATAATAAAGGTAATAAAAAGGTGACATATGCAACAAAGTCTCTGTAAAGTGAAAAAGTGAAAAAAGTGACTTTGTAAGTTAGTGCCCCAGGAAGACGTCACGTATGACGAAACATTGTGGGGCGGTGCTACGCGCTGACATCATCACGCCTCACGTGACCCCGGAAGTGCGGGTGTTCCCTTTGTAATTTTATTGCCGGCAAGTGCTTTTTATGCTGTTTTTGTATGTTTTACGGAGAGCTTTTTTACAATAAATGAGTGGTGTTTAACCACTTAAGCACCGGACCATTTGGCTGCCCAAAGACCAGAGCACTTTTTGCGATTCGGCACTGCGTCGCATTAACTGACAATTGCGCGGTCGTGCGACGTGGCTTCCAAAGAAAATTGACGTCCTTTTTTTCCCACAAATAGAGCTTTCTTTTGGTGGTATTTGATCACCGCTGGGGTTTTTATTTTTTGCGCTATAAATAAAAAAATAGCGACAATTTTGAAAAAAACGCATTATTTTTTACTTTTTGCTATAATACATATTCCCAAAAAATATATAAAAAAACATTTTTTTCCTCAGTTTTCCGTATTCTTCTACATATTTTTGGTAAAAAAAAATTGCAATAAGCGTTTATGGATTGGTTTGTGCAAAAGTTATAGCGTCTACAAAATACCGGATAGTTTTATGGCATTTAATTAATAATTTTTGGAGTTTTTTTACTAGTAATGGCGGCGATCAGCGATTTTTATCGTGACTGCGACATTATGGTGGACAGATCGGACACTTTTGGTGCGATTTTGGGACCATTCACATTCAGTGAATCAGTGCGATTAAAAATGCATTGATTACTGTGTAAATGTGACTGGCACTGAAGAGGTTTACCACTAGGGGGCAGTGAAAAGGTTAAGTGTGTCCTAGGGAGTGATTCTAACTGTAGGGGGGAGGGGTTATGTGTGACACAACACTGATCACTGCTCCCGATTACAGGGAGCTGTGATCAGTGTACTGTCACTAGGCGGAACAGGGAAATGCCTTGTTTACTTCCTCTCCGCGAGGCGATCGTGAGTATCCCTGCGGACATCGAGTCTGCGGGACCCGCGATCACACTCACGGAGGTCGCGACGCGTGCGCGCCCGCAAACCGCTTCAGAAAGGGCAACGTACAGGTACGTTAATCTGCCTGTACGTGCCCTCCTGCCGACGTATATCGGCGTGAGCCGGTTGGCAAGCGGTTAAAAAGGAAAACGCACTATTGGAGCTTTTATTCTTCTTACTTGCTCCAAGCTCATTTTGGGAGATTGAAATTTTTGAAGAAAGTGGGCGGATGGTGGCCAGTGATTGAGGAGGACGTCTGTGACTGATCTATACATCTTGGTCCAGGATCCATTTCAGACCCTTCCGAGGGCTATATCTGCTGAAGCATATGATCTCGCTATAATAGGAGGTCCACATCTTCTGGTAAGAGTGTTTATTTCTTCTGACCCTCTGACCACCATGGAGGAGGGATTCATCACTTTCTCTTGGTGGTGGCTAAAAACTCTGAGAATTCTTCACTCTTCTTCAGAGTCTTATCACCGCAGAACCTGATATACCTTCCATCTTCAGAGAGACTACAGTGAAGACGGAAAGTATTCAGACCCGCTTAAATTTTTCACTCTTTGTTATATTGCAGCCATTTGCTAAAATAATTTAAGTTCATTTTTTTCCTCATTAATGTACACACAGCACCCCATATTGTACACGCAGCACCCTATATTGTACACACAGCTCCCCATATTGTACACACAGCACCCCATATTGTACACACAGCGCCCCATATTGTACACACAGCCCCCCATATTGTACACACAGCGCCCCATATTGTACACACAGCACCCCATATTGTACACACAGCCCCCCATATTGTACACACAGCCCCCCATATTGTACACACAGCCCCCCATATTGTACACACAGCGCCCCATATTGTACACACAGCCCCCAATATTGTACACACAGCAGCTCATATTGTACACACAGCACCCCATATTGACAGAAAAACACAGAATTGTTGACATTTTTGCAGGATTATTAAAAAAGAAAAGCTGAAATATCACATGGTGCTAAGTATTCAGACCCTTTGCTGAGTATTTAGTAGAAGCTCCTTTTGATGAGTCTTTTTGGGAAAGATGCAACAAGTTTTTCACACCTGGATTTGGGGATCCTCTGCCATTCCTCCTTGCAGATCCTCTCCAGTTCTGTCAGGGGGGATGGTAAACGTTGGTGGACGGCCATTTTTAGGTCTCTCCAGAGATGCTCAATTGGGTTTAAGTCAGGGCTCTGGCTGGGCCATTCAAGAACAGTCACAGAGTTGTTGTGAAGCCACTCCTTCGTTATTTTAGCTGTGTGCTTAGGGTCATTGTCTTGTTAGAAGGGAAACCTTCGGCCCAGTCTGAGGTCCTGAGCACTCTGGAGAAGGTTTTTGTCCAGGATATCCCTGTACTTGGCCGGATTCATCTTTCCCTCGATTGCAACCAGTCGTCCTGTCCCTGCAGCTGAAAAACACCCCCACAGCATGATGCTGCCACCACCATGCTTCACTGTTGGGACTGTATTGGACAGGTGATGAGCAGTGCCCGGTTTTCTCCACACATACCGCTTAGAATTAAGGCCAAAAAGTTCTATCTTGGTCTCATCAGACCAAAGAATCTTATTTCTCACCATCTTGGAGTCCTTCAGGTGTTTTTTTAGCAAACTCCATGCGGGCTTTCATGTGTCTTGCACTGAGGAGAGGCTTCCGTCGGACCACTCTGCCATAAAGCCCCGACTGGTGGAGGGCTGCAGTGATGGTTGACTTTCTACAACTTTCTCCCATCTCCCGACTGCATCTCTGGAGCTCAGCCACAGTGATCTTTGGGTTCTTCTTTACCTCTCTCACCAAGGCTCTTCTCCCCTGATAGCTCAGTTTGGCCGGACGGCCAGCTCTAAGAAGGGTTCTGGTCGTCCCGAACGTCTTCCATTTAAGGATTATGGAGGTCACTGTGCTCTTAGGAACCTTAAGTGCAGCAGAAATTTTTTTGTAACCTTGTCCAGATCTGTGCCTTGCCACAATTCTGTCTCTGAGCTCTTCAGGCAGTTCCTTTGACCTCATGATTCTCATTTGCTCTGACATGCACTGTGAGCTGTAAGGTCTTATATAGACAGGTGTGTGGCTTTCCTAATCAAGTTCAATCAGTATAATCAAACACAGCTGGACTCAAATGAAGGTGTAGAACCATCTCAAGGATGATCAGATGAAATGGACAGCACCTGAGTTATATATATGAGTGTCACAGCAAAGGGTCTGAATACTTAGGAGCATGTGATATGTCAGTTTTTCTTTTTTAATAAATCTGCAAAAATGTCAACAATTCTGTGTTTTTCTGTCAATATGGGGTGCTGTGTGTACAATATGGGGTGATGTGTGTACAATATGGGGCGCTGTGTGTGCAATATGGGGTGCTGTGTGTACAATATGGGGTGCTGTGTGTACAATATGGGGCGCTGTGTGTACAATATGGGGTGCTGTGTGTACAATATGGGGTGCTGTGTGAACAATATGGGGAGCTGTGTGTACAATATGGGGGGCTGTGTGTACAATATGGGGTGCTGTGTGTACAATATGGGGTGCTGTGTGTACAATATGGGGGGCTGTGTGTACAATATGGGGTGCTGTGTGTACAATATGGGGTGCTGTGTGTACAATATGGGGAGCTGTGTGTACAATATGAGGTGCTGTGTGTACAATATGGGGTGCTGTGTGTACAATATGGGGTGCTGTGTGTACAATATGGGGGTGCTGTGTGTACAATATGGGGTGCTGTGTGTACATTATGGGGTGCTGTGTGTACAATATGGGGTGCTGTGTGTACAATATGGGGTGCTGTGTGTATAATATGGGGTGCTGTGTGTACATTAATGAGGAAAAAAATGAACTTAAATGATTTTAGCAAATGGCTGCAATATAACAAAGAGTGAAAAATTTAAGGGGGTCTGAATACTTTCCCTCCCCACTGTGTATCTTACAAAGTCCCTTTTATTCATTTTTTCCCTTCACAGAGACTTTGTTGCATATGTCACTTTTTTATTACCTTTATTATATAAGATTTACACACTATATATCACTTCAATGTATTTTGTTTGCTTCTTGATTCAAAATTTTGTGCACTTTTTTATTAGCACGACTGTTTCCATCTACTATGTAATATGTAACCGCCTGACCCCCGGAAGATTCACCCAATCATGACCGAGATATTTTTTGCTATGCGGCACTGCGCTACTTTAACTGACAATTGCGCGGTCGTGCGACGCCGTACCCAAGTAAAATTTATGTTCTTTTTTTTTCCCCACAAAAAGAGCTTTCTTTTGGTGGTATTCGATCATCTCTGCGGTTTTTATTTTTTGTGATAAAACAAAAAAAGTGCTACATTTTTTGAAAAAAAAAGCAATATTTTTTACTTTTTGCTATAAAAAAATGTCTTCATCCATTTAGGCCAATATGTATTCTGCTACATATTTCTGGTAAAAAAAAAAAACCCCAACAAGTGTATATTGACTGGTTAGCACAAAAGTTATTGCGTCTACAAAATAGGGAATTTTTATTTTTTATTTTTTACTAGTAATGGAGACGATCAGTGACTTATAGTGGGACTGCGATATTGTGGCGAGAAATCTGACACTAATTGACACTGTGGGAACCAGTGACACCAATACAGTGATCAGTACTAAAAGAAAAAAAAAAATATGCACTGCCACTGTACTAATGACACTGGCTGGGAAGGGGTTAACATCAGGGGCGATCAAAGTGTTAACTGTGTCCCTAGAGGGTGCTTGCTGACTGTGTGGGGGATGGATTCACTAGATGAACAGAGCGATCCGTGTTCCTGGTTAGCAGGAACATGGATCACTCTGTTCATCTCTGACAGAATGGCAGTCTGCCCTGTGGGCTTTTTTTTATATATACTTCTCCTTTAAGGGGGCGTGGCAGGGGGTGTGTCCTATGCCTACATGCCTTTGCTAATAGGTGTCCCTCGTAGACATGTGCAGAACGAAAAAAAAATTATTTTGATTCATTATTTTCATCAATTCGTTTAGTTAAATTCGTTTAATTTTTCGAATTCGAATTTGGATTGATTCGAAAAGTTTTCGAATCAATTTAGAATAGTTTTCAAATTCAAATCGTTTTTTCAATTTCCAAAGAGGATAAAATAGAATAGAAAATAATAATAGATGAATTACTATTTGAATTCAAATTAATTACTATTTGAAAAGTTTTTGAATTCGAATTTTAATACAATTCGAATTCGAAAAATTTTCAAATTCAAAAACGATTTGAATTCGAAAAGTATTCGAAAACGATTTGAATTTGAATTTCGTCTGAATTTTTTTTTTCATTATTTCGGATTCGCTTCAATTCGGTACTATTCTAATTTGGAAATTTGGATACATCCGAATTTACGAAAATTAGTCCGAATTTTAGATCGGAAACGAACAGCACATGTCTAGTCCCCCGTTCTCATCTCAAAAAGTTGGTAGGTATGCACTGTCACTGTACTAATGGCTGGGAAAGGGTTAAAGCGGTAGTAGACCTCATTAAAAAAAAAAAAAAAGTCCCGGGCAGTTGAAGTCACAATGTGTGGGGTGCATTACATACTAGCACATTATGAGAGACTCTCCAGCCCCGCGCTGTCACTGCTGAAGGCGCTTCCACCTTCACCCGGTCTTTCCTCCAGGTCCGCGGGCTTCGGCAATGTGAATGGCCGAGCCGCCAATGACGTCACTCCCGCGCATGCGTGCGGGAGTCACTGTTTACCGCAAGGCTCCGAAGGAACGGCACGGGTGGCCGCTACTTTAGAGCGCATGCGCCAGTGATGTCACCGGCTGCATCTAAAGTAAATATCTCCTAAACGGCGCACATTTAGGAGATATTTACTTTACTGCACCTATAGATAAGCCTTATTATAGGCTCCCCTATAGGTAAAGTGCATACAAGGGAACTGGCGCCCACTTTAACATCTCGGGTGATTAAGGGGTTCAGTGTGTAATGTTTGCTGCTTTTTACTAAAATTCTCTTAGTTTCTTCTCCCTGCTTTCCAGGGATGAGAAACAGAGAGATCTTTCCCTCTGTACAGAGCTCTGTGTTGATTGTCAACACAGAACTCTGGGCTGTGATTGGACACAGCCGATCAGCAGATCCCGGGCCCTAAATCCAGTGGCGGCCCGTCTATTAGGGGTGCCCGGGCGCCGCCCCCTCTCTCCACACCACCCCCCTATAGGCAATGGATAGGTTCATAGCCGCGGCAACCCCCCCACCCCCCACCCCCTTTATGCATCCGGCCCCTTTAAGGGCACATGATTTACAGCAGCCGGGTGTTTTGAAGCACCTGATTAGAGCCAGAGGCTCTAATAGGCTTCAAAATGGGGTGGGTTCGGGGGGTGTAGAGAATGGAGAGCGGAGAGCAGGAGAACGGGAGGTCGCCGCCGAGCAGGGGAAGCCACCGGTGATGGGATAAGTGCTACCGTGTCCAATCACAGCAGGAGCTGGCGGGCGGGGGCGTGCACATGCGCCCTGTGTCAGGAAAAGGCCAGCGACATCGCTGTGCTTGTACGGGCCGCCAGTCCACAGTACATTGCAGGCAGGCGGTCCTCAAAATGGTTGTAAACCCACAAACAAAACAAAAAAACAATAAAACCTGAAAGACAAAGGCATAACGAGCTAGTATGCATAGCATACTAGCTCATTATGAGTTACTTACCTCAGATCAAAGCCCCTGCAGCGGTCCTCGTACCCCGCTCCAGGCGGTGTCATCGGCTTCACTGAACGGCGTGTACATGCCATTGCTTGAGTGCGCATGTGCCGATTACGTCGGCACATGCAGATACAGGGGATACAGTGCCTTGCAAAAGTATTCACCCCCTTGGCTTTTTACCTATTTTGTTACATTACAGCCTTTAGTTCAATGTGTTTTTAATCTGAATTATATGTGATGGATGAGAACACAATAGTCTAAGTTGGTGAAGTAAAATTAGAAAAATATATACATACAACTATTTTTCAGAAATAAAAAACTGATAATTGTCATGTGCGTATGTATTCACCCCCCTTTGTCATGAAGCCCATAAAAAGCCCTGATGCAACCAATTACCTTCAGAAGTCACATAATTAGTGAAATGATGTCCACCTGTGTGCAATCACATGATCTGTCATTACATAGACACACCTTTTTGAAAGGCCCCAGAGGCTGCAACACATAAGCAAGAGGCACCACTAACCAAACACTGCCATGAAGACCAAGGAACTCTCCAAACAAGTAAGGGACAATGTTGTTGAGAAGTACAAGTCAGGGCTATAAAAAAACCTCCAAATCTTTGATGATCCCTAGGAGCCCCATCAACTCTATCATAACCAAATGGTAAGAACATGGCACAACAGCAAACCTGCCAAGAGACGGCCGCACACCATGTCTGTAAAATTCCATTCTCTCACTGATCAGTCAACTCCGGTCATGTTGATTAGAAGACAGATTTATTACAAATGTATCGATACATAGGAGTGAACTCTGTTCACAGCAAGGAGTTCCATGCAGAGTCACACAGGAACCCTTTTACACGTCATTTTATAGCAGTATTTGACAAGCTGCCATTGGCTAAGGCACACTGGTGACTCATGGTGCATTGTCAGCTTTATTGTCAAATCCAGCGTGTCTTTCACAATATTTCCTATTATGGTAAACGTTTGCTAGTTTTTGGTCGGAACTGAGCAGGTTGCATAAACAATAAGTCAGGGCCATTTTAGCTAGAAAAAGAGCATATAAGGAACAAGGCAAATGTCGATATCACCTGTAATTCTTTGCATATTTCTTATCATTCCCTCCTCTGATATCTATATTTGCTTTCTCAATTTATTACTTCAGTGCAGGTCCGTTCCACAAGTGGGTTTTCAGACCTTACTTCATTGAGAGGAGTACTCGCATCATCGTAGATATCTTCTCCTTGGGGAACTGTGTGGTACATTATCCTGGTCATAAATGTCTCAATTAATCTTTGAGAGAGTCCTCAGATACAGGGAATACAACAACATCCACAAATGACTAAGATGGCTAAAACCACGGCAACAGAGATCAAACATGAGGTGGCAAGTCCAGTCCATTTCCCAAACCAACCTTCAAGCCAATTTGTGAATGGATCATTAATACCCGAGTTTTCCGCTAATTCATTCGATAAAGCTGTCAATAGGCATGTGCAATTCGTTTCGTTCCGAATTCGTTTTTTAACGAATTTCGACAAATTCGTTAATTCGGGAATATCCGAATTAACGAAAACCCGTTTAACGAATTTTTTCCGAATATTCGTAAATTCGATAAAATTGGACATTCGTAAATTCGGGCATTCGTACATTCGTACATTAGTAAATTAGTGAATTCGTAAATTTGTAAATTCGAAAATTCGGAAATCTGAAATAATAGTTAACTATAATAACTTAACGATTAGTAATTACTAGTAACTTTTAAATTATAGGTATTGTAATTTCCTTTCAAATTTGGCTGTTAGTGAACGTAACACATATAAATTTATCCAAAGTTATGAATGATCCGAAAAAACGGAATGGAACGTAATGAATTAATAATAATAAATAACAATAATAATAATAATAACAACGTTTTATTATTATTATTTATTATTAATTTGTTCCGTTCCATTTGTTTAGATGCAGCATTCGTTTTGGATAATTCGTAACTTCGGATAAATTCGTATTTGTTACGTTCACTGACAGTCAAATTTGAAAGGAAATTACAATACCTATCATTTAATAGTTAGTTACTATTTCAGATTTTTGAATTTTCGTGTTCTTGGATTTTCAAACTTCGAATTTACAAATTACCGAATTTTCTCATTTACAAATGTACGATTTTACGAATTTACGAATTTACAAATGTAAAAATGTACGAATGTACGAATGAACGAATGTTCGAATTTACAAATGTACCAATGAACGCATTTACGAATCGCGATCATAACGAATGACCCGAAAAACGAAAAAAATAATAAACTAATGAAACGAAAACGAAAATGAACAAATTTTTTGGCTGTGCACATGTCTAGCTGTCAATCCTTTGAGGGCTCTAGTCACTGTTCCTCCAGGAGCTGTAATGTTAGGAATAAAGGTGCAACACATACCACCAAACATGTTACAGACCCCTCCTCTTTCTGCTAGGACCATATCTAATGCCATCCTATTCTGCCATGCCGTCAGAGAGGTAGGGGCTAATTGCTCTGCCAATTCCTTAACTGCATCCCTGGTGTAGTTTACAAACCTTTGTTGGTTATAGTATATATAGTTAATCCAGTCAACATTTTTGCTTACTGTCACCCACCAGAGAAGAGACTCAAATCCAGCTGCCACTTGGTTCCTAGCCTTAAACTCGCTCGGCACTCCACGCGGAACCCCAATCTCATCTATGTAGATCTGGGGGTCAAATGACCCTGCAGGAGAGGTGTCCCTTCTGCTCCTCCGGTGACCCTTCTTCCAAGGGGACTCTGACAGTAAGCGCAGAGGCATTGCCAGCTGTACCAGGGCACGATCCCCTCGGGAATTGGCTGGGATGCTCGCTATGAGCCTCTTATCTCCGCATAACCACCAGACGTCCGCCCTCTGGGTGTCGTGCTCAACCCAGTTGTCACCCTCTCCCTTTACAATTTTGTTAATCCTCTCCATGCAGTAGTCAACCGGTAAAGACCACAAATCTTTGCCACTCTCATTCCCCCGGAAGTGCAAAACAAGTAAAGTTGCCAGGGTATGCCGTGACAGCAGGGGGTATCTGAGGTCTCTGAACCTGGGGAAACAACAAACTTAACGTGTGACAGGGAGTGTTGGTGTCAGGTTTGTATGTTTTTTGATATAGCTTTAGCATACACCCTAAACCATTTGGATCTATATTGTTATTTAAGGAAAATGTCACTGTAGCCAGCCGGGGTCTGGCCCCTGCACAGACCAAGCAGTTCTCTTTTTTTAAGGATGTTAGCAGTATAGATTAACCATTCAAGCCATTCATTCTTATCCTGGTATCTTGTATCTAATGTTATAGCTTCTTCCACTGTGAGATTGGTGAATCTCACTGTGGATCCTAATACCTCTACTGTAAGTCGGTCCTCATTATCTAATTCTTTCTTCCTGTTTGTCTCATTCTTTGGTTTGACTTCAAGGAAGAATTTTCCCAAAAGGTCAGTTCCTGATATCCAAGCTCCTACACGGTATAACCTCTGATCTTCTAGTTTTGGGTCCTTCAGGGAAATCAATAATATATTGCAATTCTTTGGTTCCGTACAGGGAGAGTGGGCTGCTTTTAGTTATGGTTAATCTATTCTTTAACCACTTCAATACCAGGCACTTAGACACCTTCCTGCCCAGCCCAATTTTCACCTTTCAGTGCTGTCGCAATTTGAATGACAATTGCCCGGTCATGCTACACTGTACCCAAACAAATTTTTTATCATTTTGTTCCCACAAATAGAGCTTTCTTTTGGCGGTATTTGATCACCTCTGCGGTTTTTATTTTTTGCGCAACAAATAAAAAAAGACCGAAAATTTTGAAAAAAACAAGTTTTTCCTTGTTTCTGTTAAAACTTTTTGTAAATAAGTATGTTTTCTTCTTCAATGACGGGCACTGATATGGCTGCACTGACGGGCACTGATACGGCGGCACTGATGGGCACCGATGAGGTGGTACCAATGAGGTGGCACTGATGAGGTGGCACTGACGGGCACTGATGATGGGCACTGATAGGCGGCACTGATAGGTGGCACTGATGGGCACTGATAGGTGGCACTGGTATGCGGCACTGATGGGCACTCATAGGTGGCACGGATGGGCACTTATAGGCGGCACTGATGGGCACTCATAGGTGGCATTGATGGGCACTCGTAGATGGCATTGATGGTTACTTATGGGTGGCACTGATAGTTGGCACAGATGGGCACGGATGGGCACTGATATATGGGCACTGATATATGGGCACTGATGGGCACAGATGGGCACTGACAGGTGGCATGAATGGACACTGATGGATGGCACTGCTTGTTTGCAGTGATGCCCCTAAGGGTGGCATTGCTGGGCATCACTGCAACATGATGGTGCCAATCAGTGCCCATTTGTGGGCACTGATTGGCACAGATTTGGCACACTGGGCACATGTGGATGGATATGGGGTACATACCTGGCCATCCACATGTTGCCCCTCTCCCTGGTGGTCCTAGTGGCGATCCCTGGTGGTCCAGTGTGGTGATCTGCGGGGGGGCTGCGCTGATAAACAATCAGCGCAGACCCCCCCTGCCAGGAGAGCCGCCGATCGGCTCTCTTCTACTCGCGTCTGTCAGACGCGAGTAAGGAAGAGCCGATCAACGGCTCTTCCTATTGACAGCGTGATCAGCCGTGATTGGACACGGCTGATCACGTGGTAAAGAGCCTCCGCCGGAGGCTCTTTACCAAGATCGGTGTAGCGGTGTGTCAGACTGACACACCGCTCCACCAATCGCCGCGATGCGCGCCCCCGGGGGCGCGCTGCGGCATGTTATCCTGACTGGACGTCATATGACGTCCAGTCAGGATAACAGAACCACTTCCCGGACGTCAATCCGCCATAGGGCGGGCGGGAAGTGGTTAAATCTCCTGCTGCTGGGATCTCATATCCCCAATCCTGCTGCAGTTGTCCACATGACTGAATCCCAAATAGTACACCCGGTAGTTCCAGCCAGGTAGCACACGTATTTGTCTGCCCAGGTCAGCTTACTTGCTTCTACCTTATCTCCACAATCTTTCAATCGGGCAGAAATCCACCTGTATAGTACTGGTGGTTCCTTCAACAAAGGTGAGGTTCAATGCTCTTCCTGTCTCTTCCCAATTGATTGGTTCCACTATCCTCCCGTGTCTCCTACCTCCCCGTATAGAGGCCTCTCCTAGAGTCACCAATGCTCCCACGAGGAACAAAATCCCTACCATCCTATCTGAAGTGAGGGGGACCTAGATAGGGCCTTTTCTTCACCAAGGTTGAGACAAGCAGACCTTTTATCTGCCTCCCTTTGTAGTTGGACTTTCCCCCTCCTTCAGTCTCTCTGTCCCTACTCTGCCTATGTCTACCTTTTTACAGTGGGATTGGTGAATCCAGAAAGTCCTTTCAGCAATTCTTACTGCAGTGGGAGTAGTAAGGAGTACTTGATATGGCCCGTCCCACTTAGGGGAGTGCCAATGCTTCTTTCTGATCACCTTGATGAGGACCCAGTCTCTGATTTGTACTTTGTCTTCTCCTATGGGCTCTCCTTCTGGAATGGAACACTCTTGGTTAATTTGTTTCTGTTTTAATAACCTTGACATGTATTCTGCTAAGGTTCTTTCCCCTTCCTCTGTGTGGGTTTCATTTGGTAATAAAGGTATTTTATAAGGTCTACCATACATCATTTCAAATGGACTCAGCCCCTCCTTAGTGGGCGTGATGTGCATGCTTAAAATAGCTAGTGGGAGAAAAATAAGGGGACTAGGGGAAAAAAGGGGGACAATTGGGACTTTATATGAAACACATCACTAGGGCAGGCTGAGTCATCAGATGTAAAAAAAAATGTAAATTTATTGATACCACATGAGAAACAAAGTGCAATAGATGATACTCGCATATAGTCAATAGATAAGGTACAAAATATGTAAAACATGGCAGTAGAACATATAATAGTAGCATAGTAACATGTTGTACATTGTAACAAAGGTAGATTGCAGCATCATCAAAATTACACCCCACATGTGTATACGTAATTCATATTGTATTAAAATCCAACTGATGGCTAAAACACTAAAATGCCCATGGTAGATACATATTCATTGTGTCAAAAAGTTATGAATGTTCAGTTATATTGCTCGACGCGTTTCGTGGAAGTTTGTCCACTCATCAGGAGCAGCTATCTGGAAATATCTAAAGTAACGTATAAAGTAGTAATTAATGATATTTAATTACAACAGGAAGAGGGGAAGCAAAACCGCTAGTCCTAACACTCTTACCTGCAGATATGTGGTATAATAATAGTAGGGCATATATAGGAAAGTTCATGATGGTAGGAGATAACCAGGGGTGGACACAACAACCCCACGGGAGCTGAGGAGGCAACCAAGAGGCGGCAGGGCGAGGAAGCTCAGGACGCCGTAGAGAAATAGGTAGTGAAAAAGTTCCCCTAGGTTTCCAACATGGTGGTGTAAGATAGAGCATTGACCCAAGGTAGCTGTAGATAAATAAAATACGTATAGGTAAAAAACAAATAGTGTTGGATGACCACTAGGTGGAAGATCAAGTGTGGGACAACGTTAAGTGACAGTGGAGTGAACATGGGAAAAACAGACAGATAGTGTCCGGGAGACCGGTGGAATGAAAAAACAAAGAGAGCCCACCACAACACCAAGCGAACAAGGTGAAGGGACAGTGCAAGGCAGAATAGGTGAGGACGGGTGTATGAAGGGGGATAAAGAAAGCATGGTGCAAGGGGATCTACGGTTACCTAAGATGACAGAGTCCCAGCCCGCCAGCCAACGAGCTGACCCCCCAACGTCACGCTAAGACGTGCTAGGAGGGAGGAGAGGAGGCAGCCCACTAAGGCGACTAGCGTCTATATAGGCAACCTCCGGCCTCCATCAGTCTGCACGCCAGATGGAAACAGCGTCACGTCGGCACGTCACATCAATTGACGCCAAACGTGCCGACGTGTGGGGCGTGGCGTCAACGCACAGCGGACACACGCCCCCGGTCCCATGACTGATGGATCAGGGGGATCGGGGGATAGCAACGGTGCGCGTCGCAGCTCCCGGGGATGGAAAGGATCCACCCCCCGAGTGTCAGCCTAGATAGATGTCATGACTAGGATAAAACAAGGATATTCCAGTAATAGCAAGTAAATATAATGACTAGGCATTTGACACAAGACCACAGCAATGGTATATATAGTATTTAGTGTGTGTTTCCATCCCATATTAATATTGAAACAAGAGGTATAGGTTAGGACTTTATATGAGACCATGACCATCCGGTACACAGGTCTCCATCCAATTATATCTGAGAAAAATAAGGGGACTAGGGGAAAAAAGGGGGACATTGGTTACCCCCCACTGTGGATGCATTTACTCCCAATTGATATGCACTATATTTATTATTGGTAGTCACTCATGTTATATATTATTCTATATTAGTACTGTTTATATTGTCTTTTATTGACCCCACTCAATTTCATTGATCCCACTCAATATTATCGTCGCCCTCTTATGCTGGATACAGACCCCTGCTCAGATCCCAGGGGGTACTTATATTTTATTGCATTTACCACCATTTTAGCCATCACACCTTTCAATTAGTACCATCTTACGCATATCAGATTTTACCAACAGTCACGCATTCAAGTGTTATATGCATACCATTGATTATATTTTTTTGATAAATGCCTAGGATTAGCGCAGCACTATCCATTTTCTAGATTTATTTACAAGGTCAGGTGCTTACCTTTAACAGTGCATGCAGCTTTTCTATTTTTAGCCGATTTCATATATGATAGCGCGGGAATAACCCATCTTTATATCTCTATACCTCTTGTTTCAAAGCTAGTGGGAGACAGTACATCCAATTTTTCCCTGTCTCTTCCATAGCCTTTTTTTGCTTGCTCTTTAATATCCCATTATGCCTTTCTACGAGCCCTGCTGACTGAGGGTGATATGCACAGCGATTCTTAACTTCTATACCCGTCACTTCTGTTAGGTGTTTTATAGTCAGATTTACAAAATGTGGACCATTATCGCTATAAATCTTCTCTGGTATCCCAAATCGTGGAATGATATCTTTTAGTAAGGCTTTGGATACTGTTAAGGCGTCAGCACTTCCTGTGGGGAATATCTCTACCCATGTGGTCAATGCATCAATGATTTCCAAACAATATTTCTTCCTTTCACATTTGTCTAATTCAATAAAATCCATGCAAATGTGTTGGAATGGATATTGCGGTGAGGGGAACTTCCCTTTCCGTGGTCTTATGTCTCCTCGAGCATTGTGTCTTGCACATATAATGCATTGAGAACAAAAAAGTTTTTTAGTAGTTAGTGAAGCCATAGGCTGTACATACCTTATTAAACATCTTAGTCATCCCCCTGTTTGACACTTGAGTTACTCCATGTCTCAATACTTCTGCATACCTAAATAAGGATTTGGCAATACCAGCTTTCCTTCGGGTGATGTGTAGATGGCATCTATTATTGTGCAACCTTTTGTTTTCCGATATTGTTTCTCCCCAGGGGATACATTCTGCTGTATATCAGTAAGGACTGTATGATCTATCTCTATGATTTCCTGTACTGTCCTGTGTCACTTCTGCATATCCAGTTACACTTGTGCCATCTGGATTTTTCGTACTGGAGCCATCAACAAAAAGTGTCATGTCAGGGTTAGATAACGGTACATCTTTCCAATCACTCTGTGGCAGTACCTTTTCAGGTACCTTTTCATGGCAGCAGTACAGTCATGTTTATGACCATCAGTAGGAAGTGGTATTAGTGTGGATGGGTTTAATGTAGTACATCTCTGTATTGCATTTTTCTAGAAAAAAAGCATATAAGGAACAAGGCAAATGTCGATATCACCTGTAATTCTTTGCATATTTCTTATCACACCAAAACTCACGGAGCGGGCAAGGAGGGCATTAATCAGAGAGGAGCACAGAAACCTAAGGTAACCCTGGAGGAGCTGCAGAGTTCCACAGCAGAGACTGGAGTATCTGTACATAGGACCACAATAAGCCGTACGCTCCATAGAGTTGGGTTTTATGGCAGAGTGGCCAGAAGAAAGACATTACTTTCAGCAAGAAACAAAATGGCACGTTTTGAGTTTGGGAAAAGGCATGTGGGAGACTCCCGAAATGTATGGAGGAAGGTGCTCTGATCTGATGAGAATAAAATTGAACTTTTTGGCCATCAAAGAAAACGCTATGTCTGGCGCAAACCCAACACATCGCATCACCCAAAGAACACCATCCCCACCGTGAAACATGGTGGTGGCAGCATCATGCTGTGGGGATGTTTTTCAGCAGTCGGGACTGGGAAACTGGTCAGAGTTGAGGGAAAGATGGATGTTGCTAAATACAGGGATATTCTTGAGCAAAACCTGTAGCACTCTGTGTGTGATTTGAGGCTAGGACGGAGGTTCACCTTCCAGCAGGACAATGACCCTAAACACACTGCTAAAGCAACACTTGAGTGGTTTAAGGGGAAACATGGAAATGTGTTGGAATGACCTAGTCAAAGCCCAGACCTCAATCCAATAGAAAATCTGTGGTCAGACTTAAATTGGGGTTCCACTCAAATTTTTAACTTAATCTTACCCCCTTCAGTTAATTGCATAGATGTTCAAATGCCGTACGAAAACATTTTTTATCGCTGTAATTACCTTTATATTGTACTTTATTGTGGCACTTCCTGTCTCTCCTCCCATGGGAGTAGGCGTGTTTATTGCCTGTCTCCTGGGAGCTTGGTGTCAGGCTTCCCAAGATTCAGTGCGGAAACAATGATCATGCGCGTGAACAAGCTGTGAATGAACAGCATTCACCGCATCCATGAAATCAATGCTTGTGGGCTTCAAGAGCCTACAGATGGAAACAGCCAGCATCACATTTTTAAAGTTATTCTTCAGTACGAAAACAGACAGGGGCGGAAATATTACACCCAAACTGTGAGTATTATTTTGGGATTAGCAAAGTGTCTCAATGACCTAAAAAAAAAAAAAAAAAAAAGATTGGTCGCCGGACTCCCGCTTTAAAGATTGCTGTTCACAAGCGCAAACCATCCAACTTGAAGGAGGCTGGAGCAGTTTTGCAAGGAGGAATGGGCAAAAATCCCAGTGGTGACATGTGACAAGCTCATAGAGACTTATCCAAAGAGACTTGGAGCTGTGATAAAAGGTGGCATTAGTATTGACTTTAGGGGGGTGAATAGTTATGCACATTGACGTTTTCTGTTATTTTGTCCTACTTGTTGTTTGCTTCACAATAAAAAAAAAAAACACCTTCAAAGTTGTGGGCGTGTTCTGTAAATTAAATGATGCAAATCCTCAAACAATCCATGTTAATTCCAGGTTGTGAGGCAACAAAACACGGAAAATTGCTTTTGCAAGGCACTGTATCTCCTAAACGGTGCAGGTTTAGGAGATATCCGGAGTAGCTACAGGTAAGACTTATTATAGGCTTACCTGTAGCAAAAAGTGGTTGTAAAGGGTTTACAACCACTTTTAGTGGGTAATCACCAGAATTTTTTTTTGATATTTGTACTTTGTAAATTTCATCGGCGTGCGCAGTGGGTGTGCCTGGGCCACACCCTAATCACCCCGTGCCCCAGGGCCAATGAAAAGGCAGTACAGCCTGTCCTCCTTTAGTTCAAAAGGGGGGGCGGCAGGCGCCTGCCGAGGTCAGGCTGTACTGCCTTATTGCAGATACAGATTCTCTTCTGCCTCCCCTTGCAGTGCTGCCAGCTTCTCCTCCCCCACCCTCTGACAGCCCAGCTTCCCCCCTCCCGACAGCGCTGCCAGCTTCTCCCCCCTCCCGACAGCGCTGCCAGCTTCTCCCCCCTCCCGACAGCGCTGCCAGCTTCTCCCCCCTCCCGACAGCGCTGCCAGCTTCTCCTCCCCCCCCCTCTGACAGCCCAGCTTCCCCCCCCCGACAGCGCTGCCAGCTTCTCCCCCCTCCCGACAGCGCTGCCAGCTTCTCCTCCCTCCCCGACAGCGCTGCCAGCTTCTCCTCCTCCTCCCCCTCTGGCAGCGTTGCCAGCTTCCCCCCCCCCCCCCCCCGACAGCACTGCTGCAGGATCAGTTGTAGCATTTGCGCCTTCTTCCTTTCCTCAGTTCCTTTCTCAGTCTTAAATGTAAGACATCAGGGGTCTGTTTAGAACCCTGATATCCCGCCAAAGCCCCCCAAAAATGGCAGTTAAAAAATGTTAAAAAAAAAATTAGGAACTCGTTTACATGTGCTTTGCACTCTGTAATTTTTGCCATGGCTGGGAATAATTGAGCATCGTGGCCGTGACATTTGTACACCCCTAGCCACTGCCTCTGTTGCTCTGTGTTTGAGATTTGGGGTGCACACCCTAATGCAATAGGCTGCGCACACCTATGGTAAATTCCATTTCTTGTAGCTCACTGAGGGACACTGGATTTTAGAGACTGTTGGGTTATATTGCCGCCTACTGAAGGATTTGGAGACTGGCAAAAAAATGTTCCAACCTAATATAACCCCTCCTATTCCCAGCATTCCTCTTCTGGACATGCAGTACCGGGAGCATGGATGTACACACAGAGGAGGGGACCTGTACCCCTCAGGGGACTCCGGGAAATGGACTGTAAAGCGGGTATATAAATCCCATTTTTTGGCGATGACAAATACAGAATAGTTTGTGTAGGAATCATACCTGCTGCATCCGTGTTCTAGTGAAAGTGGAGTATTTTCCTTCAAGTCCATTGAGGGACACAGGAATTCAGAGACGGTTAGGACATCCAAAGGCGATGGCTGAGGCGATGTCTTCTCTCTGAGCTCCAGACAGAACTCAGGACGGCCTGGAGCTCAATGAGCCGCCTGAAGGACTTTATGCCGGATAACAGAAGAGGACTGAACATCCAGCTGGTGGAAACTCGGTCTTCCGATCACACCTTCTCCAGGCGGCCATCTTGCAAATTTAATGCCGAAAAGCCCAAAAAGCCCTCACAGATCTAGTAGAATGCTCCTTGACTGGAAAGGCGATCCTCAAGATTATAAACTCTGATGATGGTCTTCTGAACCACCGGAAAGCTGGGTCCCCTTTAACCCTTTTCACTGCCAGAGACATTTTTGTACATGTTTAAAAAATAATTTTAGGCTTGAAGATTACATGAAACCCCCAAAACATTATAAAAGACTAACCACAACATACAAAGCCATTTACAACTCTGCCCCGAGCTACATCACCAATCTTGTCTCCAAATATCACCCAAATCGACCTCTCCGCTCTTCTCAGGACCTCCTTATGTCAAGCTCTCTCGTCTCCTCCTCCCATGCTCGTCTCCAGGATTTCTCCAGAGCCTCTCCCATCCCCTGGAACTCGCTACCTCCACTGGTCCGGCTATCCCCTACTCTTCTAACTTCAGACGATCACCCTGAAAACTCATCTCTTCAGGAAAGCCTATCACGTCTCCAACTAATCTCCTACCACTTCCATCAGCTCATTCCCCACAGCTACAACCTTTTGTACCACCTGCCCCACCCTATTAGATTGTAAGCTCTTCTGAGCAGGGCCCTCTTAATCCTCTTGTATTTTATTGTATTATAACTGTATTGTCTCCCTTTTATATTGTAAAGGGCTGCGTAAACTGTTGGCGCTATATAAATCCTGTATAATAATAATAAAAAGAGACACCTTGCAGAATAAAATAGTGGTAGTTCCAATTTTTTTATATTACACGATTTTATATTAGGTCTAGGAAACGCAAAACTTCAGTAAAAAAATACACTAAAGTTAGTTTTGGGGCACACGCATGCAAGAAATTACTGTAGCTATCTTTTGGTAAAATATAAAAGCCGAGGTTGTACCGAGTAACCAGATACCCAACATGTCAAACCTTAAGTCCGTGAAATGGCGACAAACTTCAGTACTCGATATTTTCTATAGGAGACGCTTTAAAACCCCTTCAATGCCGGGCACTTTCACCCCCTTTCTGCCCAGGCCACTTTTTAGCTTTCAGCGCTCTCACACTTTGAATGACAATTGCGCGGTCATTCAACACTGTACCCAAACTAAATTTTTATCATTTTTTTTCCCGCAAATAGAGCTTTAGTTTGATAGTATTTGTTCACCAATGTGATTTTTTTATTTGAGGCTAAACAAATAAAAAAAGACTGAAAATTTAAAAAAAAAAAGTTTTTCTTCACTTTTGTTATAAAATTTTGTAAATAAGTAATTTTTCTCCTTCATTGATGGGCACTGATAGGTGGCACTAAGGAGGAGGCACTGACAGGCATTACTGATGGGTACTGATCGACATCCCTAGTGGGCATTGATTCCTTGGTGGGCACTGATTGCCATCCCTGGTGGGCACGAGTTGGCATCACTGATGGGCTCTAGTGGGCATCCTTGATAAGTCTGCACTGATAATCAATGCGCTGATTATCACCGCAGACCAGGGGCGGCCTGTCCACCCCCCCCCCCATCCCCCGCCCCATTCATGGAGAAAGGTGCTCTGGTTTGATGAGACTGAAATTGAACTTTTTGGCCATCAAAGAAAACGCTATGCCTGGGGCAAACCCAACACATCACATCACCCAAAGAACACCATCCCCACTGTGAAACATGGTGGTGGCAGTTGAGGGAAAGGTGGTTGGTGCTAAATACAGGGATATTCTTCAGCAAAACCTGTAGCACTCTGTGTGTGATTTGAGGCTAGGACGGAGGTTCACCTTCCAGCAGGACAATGACCCTAAACACACTGCTAAAGCAACACTTGAGTGGTTTAAGGGAAAACATGGAAATGTGTTGGAATGGCCTAGTCAAAGCCCAGACCTCAATCCAATAGAAAATCTGTGGTCAGACTTAAAGATTGCTGTTCACAAGCGCAAACCATCCAACTTGAAGGAGCTGGAGCAGTTTTGCAAGGAGGAATGGGCAAAAATCCCAGTGGTAAGATGTGGCAAGTTCATAGAGACTTATCCAAAGCCACTTGGAGCTGTGATAGCCGCAAAAGGTGGTTCTACAAAGTATTGACTTTAGGGGGGTGAATAGTTATGCACATTGACTTTTTCTGTTATTTCTAACTATTTGTTGTTTGCTTCACAATATAAAAAAAAAAAAATCTTCAAAGTTGTGGGCGTGTTCTGTAAATTAAATGATGCAAATCCTCAAACAATCCATGTTAATTCCAGGTTGTGAGGCAACAAAACAAGAAAAAAATGCCAAGGGGGGTGAATACTTTTGCAAGGCACTGTACCTTTAGAAAGAAGGAAGTTCTGAGTTTCGATACCACCTCGTCCTTGTACAAGACCAGGAAAGACACGTGCCTTATAAATGCAATAGGTCCCAACGGTCCCTGATTTGGAACAATGTCCCTCTGTCCCTCATTCCTCCTCATTTGTCCCTCATTTTGGTCTGACCTCTATAGTTGTATATAAAATGTACTATTTATCTTTCAAAAAGTGTTTTCCCAGCGCTAAACCTTTCATCCAAATTCTAAATTGCAGCATTTGTAAATTTCAAAAGCCAATATAAAAGAATAGTAGTGAGTTTAACTAACTTCTTTTGGTTTAATTCTTATTTTAAGGGAGACTGGCAAGGAGTGTGTCCTATGCCTACATACTTGAACTGTGGATGATGAGAAAGGCAACAATCAGGGCTGGCCAAAGACATTGTGCAGCCTGGGTCCAAGAATGAAATACTGCCCCCCTCCCAACAAAAATAAATTAAAGACTAGGGCGGTATAGGGACAGACTAGGGTAGTATATGGACAGACTAGGGTAGTATACAGACAGGCTACAGTAGTATATAGACAGGTTAGGGTAGTATATGCACAGGCTAGGGTAGTATATAGACAGGCTAGGGCAGTATAGGGGCAGGCTAGGGTAGTATATAGACAGGCTAGGGCAGTATAGGGGCAGGCTAGGGTAGTATAGAGTCAGGCTAAGGCAGTATAGGGGCAGGCTAGGGTAGTATAGGGGCGGGCTAGGGTCGTATAATGACAGGTTATGCAGCATTTCACCATCCAGCAGATCAGCAGTCACTACTGGAAGAAACGATGGACACCCTTTGTGTCCTGTCACACAGAACTAAATTATAGTACCTCTCTGTTGATCTCTCCCAGCACTCCCACAGTCGTCAGTGCCTAGCCTCACGCATGCACAAGAGCAGAAGGCGGGCCGGGTGCAAGGCCGGCCGCACCCCCTCCTCCAGTTCTACTCAATAGAAATGAAAGCCTCACAAGCTGTGCCCGAACATCGGCTGCTGGCGGAGCAGGTGGGGAAGGGATCTTTCATTGCTCTCTGTCTCCTGTGGGTACCCCGCCCCGGCAGAACACACACCTGAGCTCTTTACGTGCGCTCGGGTGTCTAACAGCCGGTGGTAGACTGTGTAAACTGCACCCTCGTGCCCGGCAACTATGAGTATGAGTGTTAAGGAGTGGCCCGTGGGACAGTTGTCGCCCTGCCCCTTGGCCCAGTCCCAAAACTGCTGGAAAAAATCTCGGGCATCAATTTGCTGCCCCTCTCAAAGTGGCGCCTGGGTCCAATGGACCCAGCGGGACCCATTTTAGAGCTATCCCTGGCAACAATCCCTAATAGGTTCAAATGACAGTTTTTGGAATCCTGAAATCACCAAGTTCAGATCCCAAGGAGTCAATGGGAGTGCACAGGGGGGGCCATATGAGAGACAAACTGTGCAAAATTCCTAATCTACAAATGGTTGGACAGAAGTCTCTGGGACACAACTGTCATTGCTAAGATTTGTCCCTTGATGGTGCTCAAGGCCAAAGCCAGGAGTCATCCCACAGAGGATTTCCGGGGGTAACAGTTTCCTGCCTCACACCCAATTATAAGTAAGCCTTCCCTGTGTGATTGTAGACTTTGCATGAAGTAGACTTCCTTACCTTCTATTTCATGGGATTCCCCTGTTCCTCAGGACCTGCGCTCTAAGGCCTCGCTTCCACTTTGCTTCCAACTGTGGCATTAAAGCACTCTGAATGGCAATCAAAGCTCCTGTCTCTAAATAAAATGGTTTCCTTACAGTCCTGGTCACTTGTGTTTGCTTTGCTTCAAAAATGACCCCCCCATGTCACTTTCTTGGTGCTTCAAAGCATCTCCAAAGCCTCCATAGAAGTCTATGACAACGCTCACTAACAGAACTGAAGCTTTTGAGGAGCTTTTATTCAGCTTAAGCTTCACTTTGTTTTGGAGGCTTCAAACTGAGTGGGGGGATCAGCAGAGCTGGGAGTACTACTGAGTGGGGCATCAGCAAAGTTGGGAGCACTATTGAGCAGGGGATCTGCTAAACGAGGGTACTAATAAGCTGGAGATCTGCTAAACGAGAGTACTAATAAGCTGGAGATCTGCTGAACATGAGTACTAATAAGCTGGACAGGGGGTACTAATGAGCTAGGGATCTGCTGAGCTGGGGTACTACTGAGCTGGGGATCTACTCAGCTGGGGTTCTACTGAGCTGGGGTTCTACTGGACCCCTTTAAAACAAATAGAAACTCTTCTAAACCTCTCAATATTCATAGGGGAACCAGACAAGGATGCCCCCTTTGCCCACTTATGTTTATTTTAGCTATAGAACTCTTAGCAAATAAAATCTGAACCTGTATAAATATACAAGGCATTGAATGTGGAGATAGAGAGCACAAATGTGCTCTCTTCGCAGATGACATCCTATTACAGCTATCTTCTCCTACTACTTCCATCCCTAATCTTCTAGCGATAATACATCCTTTCTCTCAGATATCTGGCCTCACTATAAATCATTCCAAATCTCAGGCCTTAAACTTATCATTTGATTGCCATTCAGGTTCAAAGTCTTCAAGAGACATATGTCTTCCAATGGCAACTGGAAGCGCTCCCTTATTTGGGTATTTTTATTACACCTACATTACACACTCTACAGTGCCTTGCAAAAGTATTCACCCCCTTGGCATTTTTCGCGTTTTGTTGCCTCACAACCTGGAGATAACATGGATTGTTTGAGGATGTGCATCATTTAATTTACAGAACACGCCCACAACTTTGAAGATGTTTTTTTTTTTTTATTGTGAAGCAAACAACAAATAGGACAAAATAAAAGAAAAAGTCAATGTGCAAAACTATTCACCCCCCTAAAGTCAATACTTTGTAGAGACACCTTTTGCGGCTATCACAGCTCCAAGTCGCTTTGGATAAGTCTCTATGACTTGCCACATCTTATCACTGGGATTTGTGCCCATTCCTCCTTGCAAAACTGCCCCAGCTCCTTCAAGTTGGATGGTTTGCGCTTGTGAACAGCAATCTTTAAGTCTGACCACAGATTTTCTATTGGATTGAGGTCTGGGCTTTGACTAGGTCATTCCAACACATTTCCATGTTTCCCCTTAAACCACTCAAGTGTTGCTTTAGCAGTGTGTTTGGGGTCATTGTCCTGCTGGAAGGTGAACCTCCATCCTAGCCTCAAATCACACACAGGGTGCTACAGGTTTTGCTCAAGAATATCCCTGTATTTAGCACCATCCATCTTTCCCTCAACTCTGACCAGTTTCCCAGTCCTGACTGCTGAAAAACATCCCCACAGCATGATGCTGCCACCACCATGTTTCACGGTGGGGATGGTGTTCTTTGGGTGATGTGATGTGTTGGGTTTGCGCCAGACATAGCGTTTTCTTTGATGGCCAAAAAGTTCAATTTTAGTCTCATCAGGCCAGAGCACCTTCCTCCATACATTTTGGGAGTCTCCCACATGCCTTTTCGCAAACTCAAAATGTGCCATTTTGTTTTTTGCTGAAAGTAATGTCTTTCTTCTGGCCACTCTGCAGCTCCTCCAGGGTTACCTTAGGTCTCTGTGCTCCTCTCTGATTAATGCCCTCCTTGCCCGGTCCGTGAGTTTTCCTGTGAGGCCGTCTCTTGGCAGGTTTGCTGTTGTGCCATGTTCTTTCCATTTGGTTATGATAGATTTGATGGTGCTCCTAGGGATCATCAAAAATTTGGATATTTTTTTATAACCTAACCCTGACTTGTACTTCTCAACAACGTTGTCCCTTACTTGTTTGGGGAGTTCCTTGGTCTTCATGGCAGTGTTCGGTTAGTGGTGCCTCTTGCTTAGGTGTTGCAGCCTCTGGGGCCTTTCAAAAAGGTGTGTCTATGTAATGACAGATCATGTGACACTTAGATTGCACACAGGTGGACATCATTTCACTAATTATGTGACTTCTGAAGGTAATTGGTTGCACCAGAGCTTTTTATGGGCTTCATAACAAAGGGGGTGAATACATACGCACATGCCAATTATCAGTTTTTAGTTCTGAAAAATAGTTTTATGTATGTATTTTTATAATTTTATTTCACCAACTTAGACTATTGTGTCCTGATCCATCACATATAATTAAGATTAAAAAAACATTGAACTAAAGGCTGTAAAGTAACACAATAGGTAAAAAGCCAAGGGGGTGAATACTTTTGCAAGGCACTGTATATTCAAAAAAATATCCTCCATTATATAAAAAAAAAAATATCTGATGACTTACAGTACTTAAGTGGAAAACGAATCCACCATCGTGGTTTGGCAGAATATATTCTTTAAAAATGAATATTCTCCCTAGGATTTTATATTTGTTCCTCTCTCTTCCAGTGAATATCAATCAATATGTCTGATCTAACAGCATTTCGAAAGAAAATGTTATCATTCATTTGGGGAGAGAAGAGACCTAGGGTGAAAAAAAAAAAGTACACAATTTGCTCCTAAAACGAAAAGGAGGATTGGGAGTCCCAGATCTGATTAAATATTTTTATGCTGCCCAAATTGCTCAAGTCATTAGATTTCACACAAAATTGTCTCCATCTCTATGGATGCAGACTGAAACATGCTCCTGAATCGATCTCCAAACTGATGTGGCTACCATTTATATATAGACCCATTATACTCCGCCCATCTCTATCCTTTTCCTTGGGATTATGGGACAGACTAACTAAAACGTATACATTTAAATCCTCTCAAAACCCTTTAGCACCATTGTTTCAAAATCCAAAATTCACCGTGGGATTTGCTCCTCAAACCTTTATATGGTGGATCAATAAGTGACTTTTACGAATAGCTGACTTTTTTTTTTGATCATAAGGGAATATTAACAAAACAATTCCTTATTGAAAAGTACCAGTTACCAAAATCGGAATTCTCCCAATACTATCGGATAGTACATTTTATTACTTCTTTAACATGTAATCTAGATATAACATCCATGACACCTATGGAATCTTTATGTAAAAATGTTGACAAGCTTAAAGGACACATTTCAATAATATATTGCATCTTAACATCTATTCCTGTGAAACTAGGTTATATGGAACTCTAGAACTGAAAGATTGGTATACTTTAGCTCATAATGCCTCGAGATCCCTGCTCAACACTTCTATCATAGAAGCCAACTACAAAGTTTTGCTAAGATGGTATCTAGTCCCAAAAAGGATCCCCACACCGAGACATTCTTTAAGTACATAAATAGTAAGAAAGGGAGGTCAGATCATATTGGTCCCATAAAGAATGAGGAAGGACATCTGGTTACAAAGGATGGGGAGATGGCAAAGGCATTGAATTTATTCTTCTCCTCAGTCTTTACAAGGGAATCGGGGGGCTTCAGTAACCAAAACTGCAGTGTTTATCCTCATGACACATCACAGGAAGCACCTCCATGGCTAGCAGAGGACAGAATTAGAAATAGACTTGAAAAACTTAACATTAATAAATCATCAGGACCAGATGGCTTGCACCCGAGGGTACTTAGGGAACTCAGTCAAGTAATTGCCAGACCATTGTTCCTAATTTTAACGAACAGTCTACTGACTGAAATGGCACAAACTGATTGGAGAAAAGCCAATGTAGCACCAATATTTAAAAAAGGGCCAAGATACACCCCTGGGAATTACAGACCAGTTAGCCTAACATCAATAGTATGTAAACTCTTGGAGGGGATGATAAGGGACTATATACAAGATTTTAGTAATAAGAACGGTATCATTGGCAGTAATCAGGATGGATTCATGAAGAATCATTCTTGCCTAACCAATCTACTAACCTTCTATGAGGAGGTGAGTTGCCATCTAGATAAAGGAAGGCCCGTAGACGTGGTGTATCTGGATTTTGCAAAAGCATTTGACACAGTTCCCCATAAACGTTTACTGTACAAAATAAGGTCCGTTGGCATGGACCATAGGGTGAGTACATGGATTGAAAACTGGCTACAAGGGTGAGTTCAGAGGGTGGTGATAAATGTGGAGTACTCAGAATGGTCAGGGGTGGGTAGTGGGGTTCCCCAGGGTTCTGTGCTGGGACCAATCCTATTTCATTTGTTCATAAACGACCTGGAGGATGGGATAAACAGTTCAATCTCTGTATTTGCAGACGATACTAAGCTAAGCAGGGCAATAACTTCTCCGCAGGATGTGGAAACCTTGCAAAAAGACCTGAACAAATTATTGGGAGGGGCGACTACATGGCAAATGAGGTAGAAAAATGTAAAATAATGCATTTGGGTGGCAAAAATCTGAATGCAATCTATAGACTGGGGGGAGAACCTCTGGGGGAATCTAGGATGGAAAAGGACCTGGGGGTCCTAGTAGATGATAGGCTCAGCAATGGCATGCAATGCCAAGCTGCTGCTAACAAAGCAAACAGAATATTGGCATTAAAAAGGGGATCAACTCCAGAGATAAAACGATAATTCTCCCGCTCTACAAGACTCTGGTCCGGCCGCACCTGGAGTATGCTGTCCAGTTCTGGGCACCAGTCCTCAGGAAGGATGTACTGGAAATGGAGCGAGTACAAAGAAGGGCAACAAAGCTAATAAAGGGTCTGGAGGATCTTAGTTATGAGGAAAGGTTGTGAGCTCTGAACTTATTCTCTCTGGAGAAGAGATGCTTGAGAGGGGATATGATTTCAATGTACAAATACCGAACTGGTGACCCTAAAAAAGCGGAAAAACTTTTCCGCGTAAGGGATTTTAAAAAGACACGCGACGATTCAGTAAAATTAGAAGAAAGGCGGTTTAACCTTAAACTACGTAGAGGGTTCTTTACTGTAAGAGCGGTTAGGATGTGGAATTCCCTTCCACAGGTGGTGGTCTCAGCGGGGAGCATTGATAATTTCAAGAAACTATTAGATAATCACCTGAATGACCGCAACATACAGGGATATATAATGTAATACTGACACATAATCACACACAGAGGTTGGACTTGATGGACTTGTGTCTTTTTTCAACCTCACCTACTATGTAACAATGAGCTTCTCCATTGTGTTTTAGAGATTGTTGACATGCTATGCCCCACAGTAAAACATTTTTGGAATAAAGTTTATGATCTTAATTCTTCCCTCGCTAATATTGATTTAAACAAATCCCCAAAACAAGCACTGCTTTGCAGCCAAATGGAAAAGCTATCCCCAAACACTTCAGAAGATTGATAAATTACATATTTATAGCAGCAAAAATCACTATAGCCAGATCTTGGAAAACAACAATCCTACCCTTTGACATCCTAAAAACGAAATTGTCCTGGATTATGATTAATGAACATCTTTCAGCCATATTAAATGATAAGGTTCAATTATTTGAGGAAATCCTAGGAAATTACTTCAAAAATAGAAAAGTCGGCACAAGATACCTTATATCTTTAACCTTTTTAATTTCTCATCTTTTTACTCTCTTTCCTTTTTTTTATTTTGGCCCCATTTTGGACCTATTGTATTATTCACCTACAATATTAGGATGACAAGCTCATCCTCATTCGTTTACAAAAGCTTAAATAGTTACATAGTTACATAGTAGGTGAGGTTGAAAAAAGACACAAGTCCATCAAGTCCAACCTATGTGTGTGATTATATGTCAGTATTACATTGTATATCCCTGTATGTTGCGGTCATTCAGGTGATTATCTAATAGTTTCTTGAAGCTATCAATGCCCCCCGCTGAGACCACCGCCTGTGGAAGGGAATTCCACATCCTTGCCGCTCTTACAGTAAAGAACCCTCTACGTAGTTTAAGGTTAAACCTCTTTTCTTCTAATTGTAATGAGTGGCCACGAGTCTTATTAAACTCTCTTCTGTGAAAAAGTTTTATCCCTGTTGTGGGGTCACCAGTCCGGTATTTGTATATTGTGGGGTCACCAGTCCGGTATTTATAAATTGAAATCATATCCCCTCTCAAGCGTCTCTTCTCCAGAGAGAATAAGTTCAGAGCTCACAACCTTTCCTCATAACTAAGATCCTCCAGACCCTTTATTAGCTTTGTTGCCCTTCTTTGTACTCGCTCCATTTCCAGTACATCCTTCCTGAGGACTGGTGCCCAGAACTGGACAGCATACTCCAGGTGCGGCCGGACCAGAGTCTTGTAGAGCGGGAGAATTATCATTTTATCTCTGGAGTTGATCCCCCTTTTAATGCATGCCAATAGTCTTCATGTACATTTAAGGGTACTTTTTTTAACAGAGTTTGAAAACTTATATCTTATATAAGATATATCTCTTAGATTTCCATGTTACAATATATTATTTTACTTGCAAATTTTGAAAACATTTATTTATTTTAGTGTTTACAATATATTTGTATAAACTAATAGGCATCGTACCCTTGCTGTATTATTCAATGAATTTCTTTATTTATACATTCTTAATTAGATAAAAATCTGAATAAAATCTTGGAAAAAGAAAATCAACACACACGGGGCATTTGCAAAGCATCAAAAACACATCAAATAAGCATGTTGAAGTGTTACATAGTTACATAGTAGGTGAGGTTGAAAAGTCCAACCTATGTGTGTGATTATATGTTGAAGTCAAAACAAGTGTAAATGAACCCTAAGATAAGGTGACCAGATTTTTAAAATGAAATCCAGGGACATATTTTTTTTTTACTAGTAATGGCAGCAATCGGCGACTCTTTGCCCATCTCCGCCGCCGCCTCCCGCCTCACAGCCTGTCAAGTCTTACTCTCCGGGCCCCAGGCTTCTACTGGGTGGGGAGCAGAGGAAGATCACTCCACCAGGGAAGGCAAGGAGATAAACAGGCAGGCGGCTGGCCGGGACTTGAGCCAAGGCAGAAGAACATGCGAGCTGAGCTGAATGGGCATGTGCTGAAAACGGAAGAAATAGTCCCTCAGCTCCGACCAGCACATGATCATCAGAAAGGGGCACAGATAATGGAAAAAAATAAACCATCATAAGCTAGTAAGAGCGGCAGAGGAGGGGGGGGGGGGTTCAATTCAGATTTTTTTTTTTTATTCTGCATGGGCTGTCTTTGAAATTGCCCCAGCCCCTGTTCAAATCCAATCCGGGGACAAAACCGGGGACAGACTTGGTCCGGGGACAGTGTCCTCAATCTGGGGACTGTCCCCGGAAACCGGGGATGTCTGGTCACCCTACCCTAAGAGCCGTGCTGTTAAAGCCTGCAACTATTAAGCAGGATAGTAAACCAGTCCGAGACAGAAGACCATCCTGAAGAGCCCATGGAGTGTTTGTCGGGTATCTGCTCAGGTCAGATTACTACATTCACCTTGGCCAGTCCTTGAAAGGAAAGGCATGGAGTTTGTTGTTGAATCCAGAAGAAAGAATGTCCACATCTGGCATCCGAAATGACTCAGGTCCTGGAACACCTCTAAATGTATAGAGACCATTACCCCAGGTCCAGGTGCCGTCAGTTGAGGTAATCTGCCTGTCCATGGTTGAGTTGTAAATGGCGGACAAGCCTGGAATGTGAAGTTCTGCCCAGGACAGGATCCTTTCTACCTATCCTGCCGCGGCGAGATTTGTATTTCCTCGCTTAGGATTGATGTATGTCACTGCACTGCATTGTCTGATTGAGTTGGGGTGTCCAGCGGGGTCTACCAAAGTTCCAGAACATTGATCAGAAGATGAGATGTCCAAATCCCTTGCCCTGATAGGATGTCCAGGACTTCTCCCCAGCCCAACAGGCTGGCTTCCATCATGAGGATCTTCCATGAGATAGAAGAAAGGATTTCCCTGACTCCAGATCAGGATTTCTTAGCCACTAAACTAGGGCCACGACCTGGCCTTCAGGGTCAGGTAAATCGGTCTGTGCAAGGACTAGTGGGACCTGTCTCATGGGGTCTGGAGTGGAACTGGACATATAGAACCACCTTGAAGGAGTTTACTATCAGCCCCAGAGCAATCATGCAGAGGCGGAGAGCTGGGTGACTCTTGGACTGAAGAGCCTAGGGATGGGAACAGAAAGTCTGACATTTTTCCTAGGGAAGAAAAACTCTGAATTGTGTCTAAATTAAGACCCAATGCTTCAAATGCTGATTCAGTTCCAGTGCTGCCCTCTGAAGGTTCCAAATCAAACTGAACCTTCTCAAGATCTAGATGCTTTGGAGCTATGTTGTTGGCGAGAGCCTGTGGTGACTGCTGACTCAACAAGAGGTCATCCAGATATCCCACAATAGTAATGCTAACACTGAGCCAAGCACTATGATGAAACACTTGAGGTGCAGAAAGTAGGTTGAATCGCAGAGCCACAAACCAGAAGTTCTGGGAACTACAGCAAATGCAAGGAGTTGCTGGTGTGCTAGAAAAATAGGGACAAGTATGCATCCTTAATGTCCACAGAGGCCTGAAAGTCTCCCTGAGGGAGGGGGGCCATGACAGACCTAGGGGGACTCGTGTGGGAATTCTGGTTTAGATTAAGACATTTAGGGCTTTGAGATCCAAGATGGTGGAAGATGCCCCTCTTTTGGTTTGGGAACTGTGAACAGGTTAGAGTAGAACCCCAGGAAATGCCTTGCCATATCTACTGGGGTGATGACTGCCTGCCTGAGAAGACCTACAAAGATCTGCTTATTTGGACAGTGACACAGGCAGATTGGAAGACATGAATTGAGGATGGGGCTCAGAGCCAAATTTGTAGCCCCTGGAAACAATCTCCTACAACCAAGCATCCGAGATGCTGGCTGTAAAAATGTCTGCAATGTTAAACAGACGTCCCCGATTTTGGAAAGTGTGGGGGGCCTTACTGTAAGGTTTATCTGAGGATTTGTGGGACTTGGAAGTCCAGGATCTGTGGGTGACTGGAGATCAGGTTTGGGCTTGCCTTTGGGGGTTGAGCCCTGGGATTAATAAAAGGAACTCTTCTAGGCTTCTAAAGAGGCCCCTAGGACTGAACCATAGGATTCTATGCCTGGGGAAGTGAAAATTAGTCCTCATGAGACGCATATGGGAAACGAGATGTGTGGCCACTTGCAACCTGTCAATGCTGTAGGTGAATGCTGCTGGCCTGATCTCTGAACACTCCATCCCATCTCAGATAGTAACTGGAACCCTTCTGAGGGCCTTAGTTGAGTCAGTTAAAGTCTGGCAGACAATTATCACAGTCAGGGCAGGGCAGGGCAGGTTGAAAGGGAGGGTCTGTCCAACAGAACAGGGTTTTAGAATGGGGCCACCAAATGCATGTTGTTGTGGTCCTTAAACACAGGAATATCCTACACAGAGATCATCAAAGCTTTGGTAAAGTAGGATACTGCCGGATCCGCAGTGGAGTTAAACCACTACCAAAAGTCCAGGTCAAATGGTTACTGCGCTGCTATCCATTAGGGGTGAAGGGAACAGCTTGTCTGTGTCTTCACAGTCTCCATAAAGGACAACTGGAAAGAGCAGATGCCCTGAAAAGGTCTTGGCAGACATTGGTACCCTCAAGTAGGCGGGACTGGAGGCAGCACTGGTAGAAGCTGCAGGATGATCCTTGAGCTTTAAAAGATTGTGAACTGCATCAATAATTTCCCAACTCCTATCATTCTTGCCCCATCTAAAACCCTCAAAACACCCCCACCATATGTAATCCTCCAACTCCTATCATTCCTGCCCCACCTAAAACCCCTCCATCACATGTAACCCCCAACTTCTATCATTCCTGCCCCACCTAAAACCTCAACCCTCATAACCCCTCCATCATATGTAACCCCACCAACTCTGATGATCAGGGCCGGACAAGGGGTGGACAGGAGGCACAGTTGCCCTGGGCAAAGTGAAGCAAGGGGGCAAAAAAATGGACACAGGGTGGTACACCCATTCTAAGGCATGTATTAACAGTGGGGGAGGGGGGCACAATTCTGGATCCTTGTCTTGGGCGCTGGACAACCCTGTCCCAGTACTGCTTACCAGGCCCCAATCCTGCCACTCCTGGGATTTAACACCAGGCCCCAATCCTGCTACTCCATGGATTTCTCACTGGGCCCCATCCTGTCACTACAGGGATTTCTCACTGGGCCCCTATCCTGCCCCCCCCCCAGGGATTTCTCACGGGCCCCTATCCTGTCCCTCCAGGGATTTCTCACGGGCCCCTATCCTATCCTGCCTCTCCAGGGATTTCTCACGGGCCCCTATCCTGCCTCTCTAGGAATTCCTCACCGGGCCCCTATCCTGCCTCTCCAGGGATTCCTCACCAGGCCCCTATCCTGCCACACCAGGGGTATTTCACCAGGCCCCTATCCTGCCCCTTCAGGGATTTCTCACTGGGCCCCTATCCTGCCTCTCCAGGGATTATTTCTCAGAGGGCCCCTATCCTGCCTCTCCAGGGATTTCTTACCAGGCTCCTATCTTGCCACTCCAGGGATTTTTTCTCAGAGGGCCCCTATCCTGCCTCTCCAGGGATTTCTCACCAGTCCCCTATCCAGTTTAGCACAGGCCCCCTATCCTGCCCCTTCAAGGGTATCTCACTTGGCCCCTATCCTGCCACTCCAGGAGTATCTCACCAGGCCCCTATCCTGTCTCTCCAGGGATATCTCACTGGGCCCCTATCCTGTTTAGCACAGGCCCCCTATCCTGCCCCTTCAGGGGTATCTCACTTGGCCCCTATCCTGCCACTCCAGGAGTATCTCACCAGGCCCCTATCCTGCCCCTCCAGGGGTATCTCACCAGGCCCCTATCTTGCCCCTCCAGGGGTATCTCACTTGGCCCCTATCCTGCCGATCCAGGAGTATCTCACCAGGCCCCTATCCTGCCCCTCCAGGGGTATCTCACTTGGCCTATATCCTGCCACTCCAGGAGTATCTTACCAGGCCCCTATCCTGCCCTTCCAGGGGTATCTCACTTGGCCCCTATCCTGCCCCTCCAGGGGTATCTCACTTGGCCCCTATCCTGCCCCTCCAGGGGTATCTCACTTGGCCCCTATCCTGCCGCTCCAGGAGTATCTCACCAGGCCCCTATCCTGCCCCTCCAGGGGTATCTCACTTGGCCCCTATCCTGCCACTCCAGGAGTATCTTACCGGGCCCCTATTCTGCCCCTCCAGGGGTATCTCACTTGGCCCCTATCCTGCCACTCCAGGAGTATCTTACCAGGCCCCAATCCTGCCCCTCCAGGGGTATCTCACCTGGCCCCTATCCTGCCACTCCAGGAGTATCTTACCGGGCCCCTATTCTGCCCCTCCAGGGGTATCTCACTTGGCCCCTATCCTGCCACTCCAGGAGTATCTTACCAGGCCCCAATCCTGCCCCTCCAGGGGTATCTCACCTGGCCCCTATCCTGCCACTCCAGGGGCATTTCATGGGCCCCCACACTGGCACTTAGCTGTCGATTGCTGTGCTTTGTTTTGGAGGCTGAGAGTAAATCTGATGCAATGAGGCTGATTGAATCTTCAATGAATAAAAGGAGTTCATGATCACTGAATGCCCAATCACATGGAATGAAATGAAATGCACTGAGATTGGATAATTAAATGAAGTCTCTCTGCTTCTTTAGTGTTGCGGTAACAACATTTACCGATGACACCGTCCATTGCTAGGCAATGCTGTTTATTGGAGCCGGACGGTTGGATTTTGGACGGAAGGATGTTTGTTCTGCTGTAGAATGTAAATAATATTTCAGCGGCAATATAAACATCATCCAATGTAGGAGGAACTCGAGCCGAGCCAAGGTCACCAGGCATTGTGAAACCCGATAATGAGGAAACGTATAACCTCGCCAACGCAAACACTCCACGACCCGGCCGATCCCAGGAGGAACAATATGGAGTCCAAGGGGCCCCAGCCCTGTGCTTCTCCTCACACGATGGCGTTTGATTGGCTGTTCAGTCAACAGACTGACCAATAGACATTTATAAACAGATGCCTGCTCCTCAATACCCCGAGACCCTCCAGTACGGAGATATGGAGGTTTATCTACTCGATTCCAAGACCAACAGCCAACAAGGAGGAGAGCCAACTGGAAGTAATGAAGGGGGGGGGGGCAATTCAATAGCTTGTAGCCCCTGAAAACCACCTCCAGACCCCCAAACACTGGAGATTAGAGAATTAGAGAAATCTCTGGAAATTTTAAAGCCATGAGAAAAACAACTTTTTTTTTCCCGGAAAAAAATGAATTTGTGGAATATAAAAAAAAAATACAAATTGAAAGTCATTTTGTTACAAAAGGTAAAATTATATATATATATATATATATATATACACACACTATATTGTCAAAAGTATTGGGACGCCTGCCTTTACACACACATGACCTTTAATGACTTCCCAGTCTTAGTCCATAGGGACTCAATATAGAGTTGGCTCTGCCCTTTGCAGCTATTGGGCGAGAAGGCCTGGCTTGCAGTCTCCGCTCTTAATTCATCCCAAAGGTGTTCTATTGGGTTGAGGTCAGGACTCGCCCATCCATGTCTTTATTGGAATCGGAATTTCAGCCGAATCTCCGTTTTTTTTTTTGGGTGGTGAACACTCTCAGATTCACTCATCGATCGTCATTTCTCATTCTTCTGCTCAATATAAAATATTTTGGGTTGATGAGTGGAGATGTCCTCTCTGAGTGTAGGCCCTGTTATCGTTCACAGGCCTTTATGGACCTTGCTTTGTCTGGTCCAAACCATTTGGTGGAGGGAGGATTATGGTGTGTGGGGGAGGGGGGATTATGGTGTGGGGGGGGAGGGGGGATTATGGTGGGGCGTTGTTTTTCAGGGGTTGGACTTGGCCCCTTAGTTCCAGGGAAGGGAACTCTTAAGGCGTCAGCATACCAAGACATTTTGGACAATTTCATGCTCCCAACTTTGTGGGAGGAGTTTGGGGACGGCCCCTTCCTGTTCCAACATGACTGCCCACCAGTGCACAAAGCAAGGTCCATAAAGACATGAATGAGCGAGTTTGGGGTGGAGGAACTTGACTGGCCTGCACAGAGCCCTGACCTCAACCCCATAGAACACCTTTGGGATGAATTAGAGCAGAGACTGCGAGCCAGGCCTTCTCGTCCAACATCAGTGCCTGACCTCACAAATGTTCTTCTGGAAGAATGGTCAAACGTTCCCATAGACACCCTCCTAAACCTTGTGGACGGCCTTCCCAAAAGAGTTGAAGCTGTTATAGCTGCAAAGGGCGGAGCCAACTCAATATTGAACCCTCCGGACTAAGACTGGGATGTCATTAAAGTTCATGTGTGTGTAAAGGCAGGCGTCCCAATACTTTTGGTGTTATAGTGTACATTTGCTTTGGAAGAATACATCACCTCTAAGGTTGGGTGTCCTACATGTGTGGATGCTGCATTATGTAAAACTATGGGGTGCTCCAAGATTGTGCTTCATTTTTAAATTGGTTGTAAAGGCAGAAGGTGCATTCTATGCATTAAGACAAAAAGCCTTCTGTGTGCAGCCCCCCCCCCCCAATACTTACCTGAGGTCTCTCTCTGTCCAGCGATGTCCAGGAGTGAAAAGCTGCTTGTTGTGAGGGGCACTGAACAGGAGGGGGTGGGCAGAAGAGGGACCCGAGAAGAGGAGGATCGGGGCTACTCGGTGCAAATCCATTAAGGGTACCTTGACAAAAAAAAAAAAAAAGGTTGAGAAGCACTGATCTAATGTATCTTAATACCCAACTGTAGGAGGTACAAGATGGAGCCCACAAGCAAACTGAACTGGAGCCTTACCCCTGCAGTGCCCCCTAGTGGCAGAAATGCATATTTCTCTTGTGTGAGAAGTACAGTGTTACTTGAACTGTATTCCAGGATTTGCTTGCCTTCAGCTGAGAGAACTTGCGATAATTTAAGACTTTAAAATCTCAGAATCTCTTGGGTCAGGACTTGGATGAGGAGAAATGGACCTTGTCCTCCAGCAAGGGGAGAGCCTTCCCAGAGCACTGACTGAGAAAGATGAGTACTCTCACCACCTGTGGCATCCTTGATGAGGGCATCTTGGGCTGCTCCCAAGAGGCATTGTCCCCTATAGACCATTTGTTTTTTGTTGCGGACTTGGGTGTTTTTTTAGATGGTTTGCAGACCAACACTATAGCCAAAGCATCTTTGTCACAAAGGGTGTACCAGCAGACAGGATGGCTCTTCTAGATGGCGCCCTGTGCATAGCCACAGGCTAATTTATGGTCCTTTACATGCACTTAGGAAAGGTGCACATGCTCGTGCACGCACGCCCATCTGTTGCTCCCATTGGCGCCAAGCAGGCTATTTAAACTGAGCCGGTGCTATGCTTCAGTGCTGTCTTGTCTACAGCGTTCCCGTGTATACCTGCAAGCTGTTGTTCTGCACCTGACTACTGTTACCGACCCGGCTTATCTTTGACTACTCCTGAACTCCACCTGCACTGACCCCAGCCTGCCTTTGACCTTGCCTCTGCCCCTTGCTGCTGCTCCACTGACCTGTTATGGACTCGGCCTGTATCCTGACTTCACTCCTGCCTACGCTTCTGCACCTGATCCTTCTGCGCATATATGACCCGGCTCGTCTGACTCTGTTCCAATTGCCGCTGGACTGCCTGCTGTGAGACTCCGCCTACAATCCACTGGTGCCTGCGTGGCAACTGTCTGTTGCCAGCCTGCTTCTGCTCCACTGATGGTCTTCTTCTGCTTGATCCAGATATTCCATCAAGCTCTGCTGATAGCAAGGCCAATGGGCCCTCATACCTCTCTGTACTCCACCTGTCCACTTAATCAGGGGCCCCGAGTCAGAGGTGTAAGAGAGGCCTTCCTCATCGTGTCAGGCTCCTCTACCAGGTACATGACAGTCCTCCTAGTGTTCACCTCTAGGAGACTCATATGAGACTTCCAACCACCCAACCAGGATGAAGCTCAAGGCTGAGGGCATTACCTCAAAACTCTCAATGACAAAGGGGCCACCTGCCATAGCGATCAGATCCCTACTCATAGCCTTGGACCAATCAGTTGGGGCTGACAGACTGAGGTCTCAGCTCCGGACCCCGCCGGAGGGAACAAGGCACTAGAGAGGCCTCCAGATGTATAATGGTGGAGTTCTTATAGAGGACTCCTATAGGAGGTAGACTTTTTGTTAAGAAGGGATACTCCGTAAAGGAAGAATCTGGGAAGTCCCAGCTGTCTTGTGAGCTCTAATGGACCCAACACCAGGGACAGCAGTCAGAAAAGGGTGACAACACTCAGCCTATGGAGAAGGGATGACTGTAGTGTGAGGATGGGGAAGATTATTCCAGCACACAGCCTGTATAGGAGGGATGATTGTTAGTGGTGCGCCGAAATGAAAAATCCAAAACCGAAAATTCAGGACGCACTTGGCCGAAAACCAAAACTGAAATGGACAGTTATTTTTTTTTTCAAATTTAAGTAATGTGGCTGCAGTTTTTGGACTGGAGTCAATGGGACGCGATTTTGCATTGAAGTCAATAGGCGATGTTTTTTGCATTGAAGTCAATGGGACGCGATTTCACATTGAAGTCATTAGGTGGCGTTTTTGCATTGAAGTCAATGGAACGTGATTTCCATTGAAATCAATGGGACGCGCATTTTCCATTGAAGTCAATGGGATGCGATTTTACATTGAAGTCATTAGGTGGCGTTTTTGCATTGAAGTCAATGGAACGTGATTTCCATTGAAATCAATGGGACGCGCATTTTACATTGAACTCAATAAGGGGGCATTTTTGCATTGAAGTCAACAGGGGGCATTTTTTGCATTGAAGTTAATAAGGGGCATTTTTGCATTGAAGTCAATGGAACGTGATTTTGCATTGAAGTTATAGGAATGCAATTTTGCATTGAAGTCAATAGGGGGTGTTTTTTCACTGAAGTCAATGGGACACGATTTTGCATTAAAGTCAATGGGACGCGATTTTGCACTGAAGTCGATGGGACGTGATTTTCCACTGAAGTGAATAAGACGTGATTTTGCACTGAAGTGAATAAGACGTGATTTTGCACTGAAGTCAGTGGGATGCAGCATGCCATTATCAGCATCTTTTTATTTTTTTCTATCGACAAAACGTTATTAAAGTGGGATTCCGGCCAGGATAATTTTTTTTATAAAAGTCAGCAGCTACAAACACTGTAGCTTCTGACTTTAAATATGTAGACTTACCTGTCCCGGGTACAAAAAAAACAAGAGAAATAGCCCTGATCTTATCACTTATATTGCAGATACAACATTCATGCATCCGCCCCTGAAGAAGTGGGAAGGGTCTCGCGAAACGCATAGGGCTTTATTGATGCCGATACATGCTGGGTATTATTGATGTCTGCATTATGTCTACATACTTTCCTGTCCATATGTATGTACTTTTAATTTTCTTACTGTGTATGTGTATTTACTGACCTAGCAACTTTCAAGTTTTAAAGTTTTATTGTTGCCCATTGATGTATAATACTTGTAATAAATCTTTGTATATTTACTTTCATCTGTGTTGTGTGCATTGGCTATTATGCCGGGTAACTCACAATCATTGTTGTTGCCGCTCCGTCACATAACATTATGAAATGAATAAATTGAATTTGTCTCGGTGTTCGCTGTGGACTAGGCATGTGCAATTCGTTTCGCTCCGAATTCGTTTTTTTAACGAATTTCTACAAATTCGTTAATTCGGGAATATCCAAATTAACGAAAACCCGTTTAACTAATTTTTCCCGAATATTCGTAAATTCGATAAAATTGGACATTCGTACATTAGTAAATTAGTGAATTCGTAAATTTGTTAATTCGGAAATCTGAAATAATAGTTAACTAATAATAACTTCACTATTAGTAATTACTAGTAACTTTTAAATGATAGGTATTGTAATTTCCTTTGAAATTTGGCTGTTAGTGAACGTAACAAATACAAATTTATCCGAAGTTATGAATGATCCGAAAAAACGGAATGGAACGTAATGAATTAATAATAATAAATAACAATAACAACGTTTTATTATTATTATTTATTATTAATTTGTTCCGTTCCATTCGTTTAGATGCAGCATTCGTTTTGGATAATTGGTAACTTCGGATAAATTCGTATTTGTTACTTTCACTGACAGTCAAATTTGAAAGGAAATTATAATACCTATCATTTAATAGTTACTATTTCAGATTTTTGGGTTTTTGGATTTTCAAACTTTGAATTTACAAATTTCCGAATTTTCTAATTTACAAATGTACGATTTTACGAATTTATGACTGTAAGAATGTACAAATGTAAAAATGTACGAATGTTCAAATTTACGAATGTACGAATGAACAAATGTTCGAATTTACAAATGTACGAATGAATGTATTTACGAATGAACGAATTGCGATAACGAATGACCCGAAAAACGAAAAAAATAATAAACTAATGAAACGAAAACGAAAATGAACACATTTTTTGGCTGTGCACATGTCTACTGTGAACATCGGCTAATCCTCTCTCACCTCATCCAAAGTCCCAGGGCCACTTCTCTTGTTTTTTGTGCACTATCAGGGATGGACGGTGTCAGAGGCGTCACACCAGACTTTAATCTCCTTTTTTTTACCTGTCCTGGGTGCCCGCGATGTCGGCCGACCCGCCCCTCGGCTCTCGGCACCGCCATCCTAAGGGAAACAGGCAGTGGAGCCTTGCGGCTTCACTGCCAGTTTCCTACTGCGCACGCGCGAGCGGCGCCCTGTGAATGGCCCCGTGGTTTTCTGGGAACACACACAGTTCCCAGAAGGCAGCGGGGCCGCTCACCGAGGAGCAGAACACGCCACGGAATAGGAAGAGGCAGATTAGGAAGACTGCCTAGCAACAAGGGTTCAACTAAGTTTAAAAAAAAAAATAAAAATTTCACATTTTTATTTTTTATTTTTCATGCAATTTTTTATTTTAGGGTGGCCCTCCACTTTAACCCCATTTTCAGTGGCCGATATATCAGTGCATCCCTAATGATTGTAGTGTTAGAACGGGGGAAGAATATTCCAGCACACAGCCCACTTCCTGCAGATATGAACCAGCAGACCATCCAGAGTTTTCATTTTATTCATTATTTCAGTTTCTACACACAAGACGGGACGGATGAAGACGGTCACACACAGAATGACCCCACATCACCCACACTTCCTCCTCAGACAGGCAGAGGATAGCTGCTTCTTGGATACAGTTCTGTGCACAGACGGCGATCAGACATTGCTAAAGACACGCTAAAGAGAACCTGTCATGAAAAATAAAACTGCCATTCTCTGACCCACAAGCAGGTCCTAGTACACAGCCCGTGACAGAATGGCAGCTTCCATATGAGGCTTCTGATACAGGTTTGCTGTTTGTCTGCAGAGCATCACTCCGGAACCTGTCTGTGCCCCGCCCAATGGAAGCAGATCGTCAGAAGCACTGATGTAAAGAAATAAGGCACTGTGTAGGAAGTCAGACACTCCGATATCCCGGGAATCTGAGATCCCGGACACCCCGCAGCAGCAATTCTCACACCACAATCTCAAATAAAAAAACATTCAGAAGGTTCATCAATAAATAAAACAAGAGACACGACACCGATATGTCCCAGAAATGGCGCCCTCTGCAGGTACCGGCCGCATCACACATCTCTCTCAGTTATGTCAAAGTCTGTCATGTGACCTGCGGCAGCGCAGGGGCGGGATTAGTGATCAGTATGATGTCACTGCTTCTACACTGGAGAAGTCAGTGTGATGTCAGTGGCTCCACCCCTTAAACAGTTCCCCAAATACAGGTGGAGCTGTGCAGTCCTACGCATTTCACACAGGGCGAGCGGACGGTCTGTGAGATATCGCCCCGGGGTCAGGACTGGTCCACTCCAGCTGCAGCGGCTTCCTCCTTGGGGGGCGGTTCCAGGTAGATAGGAGTCACGGACGGAGGCTTCTTACTCCTGCGTCAGAAAGAGAGGGGCAGAAAGTTAGTGGAGAGCCAAAGAGTCCAGAAAAGAATCAGGGATGAGGGCCAGGGTCCCAATACAGTCAGAGATGAGGGCCAGGAGCTGAACAGTCCAGAACAAGGTCAGGGAGGAGGGCCAGGAGCCGAACAGTCCAGAATCAGGTCAGGGAGAAGGGCCAGGAGCCGAACAGTCCAGAATACAGTCAGAGATGAGGGCCAAGAGCCGAACAGTCCAGAATAAGGTCAGGGAAGAGGGCCAGGAGCTGACCATTCCAGAATAAGGTCAGGGAAGAGGGCCAGGAGCCAAACAGTCCAGAAAAAGGTCAGGGAAGAGGGCCAGGGGCCGAATCGTCCAGAATAAGGTCAGGGAGGAGGGCCAGGAGCTGTACAGCTTAGAATAAGGTCAGGGAAGAGGGCCAGGGGCCGAACAGTCCAGAATAGGGTCAGGGAGGAGGGCCAGGAGCTGAACAGTCCAGAATAAGATCAGAGATGAGGGCCAGGGGTCGAACAGTCCAGAATAAGGTCAGGGAAGAGGGCCAGGTGCTGAACAGTCCAGAATAAGATCAGAGATGAGGGCCAGGGGTCGAACAGTCCAGAATAAGGTCAGGGAAGAGGGCCAGGAGCCAAACAGTCTAGAATAAGGTCAGGGAAGAGGCCCAGGAGCCGAACAGTCCAGAATAAGGTCAGGGTGGAGGACTAGGGGCCAAATTGTCCAGAATAAGGTCAGGGATAAATCCAGAGGAATCTGGAGCATGCAGATCCAGTTCGGCTCTCTGTGCCGTGCCTGTCACAGACACAGCATAGAATGGAGAACTGATCAATACCCTTTTGTTAATTAGAAGAAGCAGCATCTGCTCAGCTTCCTGAGTTTAGAAGAGTGAAGCAGGTCTTAGGCTTGCACCACTCTTTGGTAATCCCCCCCACCCCCATGACTTGGCAAACTAGAGCACATTTAATATGGAATTAGATTTCCTAAGGTCAGGGAAGAGGGCCAGGAGCTGAACAGTGCAGAATAATGGCAGGGAAGAGGGCCAGGAGCCAAACAGTGTAGAATAAGGTCAGGAATGAGGGCCGGGGGCCAAATTGTCCAGAATAAGGTCAAGGAGAAGGGCCAGAAGCCGAACAGTCCAGAATAAGGTCAGGGTGGAGGACTAGGGGCCAAATTGTCCAGAATAAGGTCAGGGATGAGGGCCAGGAGATGAACAGTCCATAATAAGATCAGGGAAGATGGCCAGAAGCCGAACAGTCCAGAATAAGGTCAGGGAAGAGGCCCAGAGGCTGAACAGTCCAGAATAAGGTCAGGGTGGAGGACTAGGGGCCGATTGACCAGGATAAAATCAGGGAAGAGGGCCAGAGGCTTAACAGTCCAGAATAAGGTCAGGGATGAGGGCAGGGGCTGAACATTCCAGAATAAGATCAGGGATTAGGGCCAGGAGCTGCACTGTCTCGAATAAGGTCAGGGAAAAGTTAGGAGCAGAGGGGTGCACAGCTCAGGATGAGGGCTGCGGATTGTTTTCAATCAATTTAAATCTGCAGCTTGTATTAGAACAATCCTTGCTGATCCTGCCACCCCCTGGGTGCTATGGAGGAACAAAGGAACACATGGCAGTGCCGATGTATGGTTATTGGCCTAGCGCTGTCCTATGGTGGCGGGGAGACAGTCAGCCCTGGGTACTGGGTACACTTCAAATGGAAACCCAACCTAAAATCCAGAAGGGTTGCTTTTTTTCCCTCTATCTCTGAATGCATGGAAGGGGAGTACATACTGCGGGGGAGGAGGAAGGCGATTATATACTACGGGGGGAGTAATGTGAGTGTTCCGTACACAGAATCGGTCTTATCTAATGGAGTAAAACCTCCATTAATTATATAGCTGTGGACAGTTTTGGGATATGACATCAATATACACAGTGGTGTAGTGAGTAGCACTTTCACCTAGCAGTAAGAAGAGTCGATGGTTCGAATCCCAACCACGACACTACCTGCCTGGAGTTTGCATGTTCTCCCTGCGCCTGCGTGGGTTTCTTCCTCCCACACTCCAAAGACATGCTGGTAGGTTAATTGGATCCTGTCTAAATTGTCCATAGTATATGAATGTGAGTTATGGACCTTAGAGTGTAAGCTCCTTGAGGGTAGGGACTGATTTGAGTGTACAATGGATATGTAAAGCGCTGTGTAAATTGACGGCGGTATATAAGTAACTGAAATAAATAAAATAAAAATAAATACAGGGGACACACTTGGCTACAATTGAGTTGCTGCAGAGGAGACATGAATGGGAAACCTGCAGCAACTCTCCTCCAGTATCCCTGAATGTGGATGATGGATCTGGAGCTCCTCCTGGTGGACATCTGCAGAACTGTCAGTGGAGAATTTGAACTCTATCAGTGGTCTCAAAGTGGCGGCCCTCCAGTTGTTGCGAAACTACAAGTCCCATCATGCCTCTGCCTGTGGGATTCATGCTTGTAACCATCAGCCTTGCAATGCCTCATGGGACTTGTAGTTTCGCAACAACTGGAGGGCCGCCAGTTTGAGACCCCCTGCTCTAGATCATTATTGTACATGTGACGACAAAAGCCTGATCTTCTACAGAGGGGGGAATTCTGCTCTTCTACAGAAGGTGGGACGGGAGGAAGGAGATGGGCAACGTTCTATGAGAAGAAAGAGACGGGAGGAAGGAGATGGGCAACGTCCCATGAGAAGAAGGAGACGGGAGGAAGGAGATGAGCAACATCCCATGAGAAGGAGACGGGAAGTAAGGAGATGGGCAACGTCCCATGAGAAGGAGACGGGAAGTAAGGAGATGGGCAACGTCCCATGAGAAGGAGACGGGAAGTAAGGAGATGGGCAACGTCCCATGAGAAGGAGACGGGAAGTAAGGAGATGGGCAACTTCCCATGAGAAGGAGACGGGAGGAAGGAGTTGGGCAACATCCCATGAGAAGGAGACGGGAAGTAAGGAGATGGGCAACGTCCCATGAGAAGGAGACGGGAAGTAAGGAGATGGGCAACGTCCCATGAGAAGGAGACGGGAAGTAAGGAGATGGGCAACGTCCCATGAGAGGAAGGAGATGGGCAACATCCCATGAGAAGGAGGAGACGGGAGGAAGGAGGTGGGCAACATCTCATGAGAAGGAGACAGGAGAAGGGCAACGTCCCATGAGAAGAAGGAGACGGGCAACGTCCTATGAGAGGAAGGAGACGGGCAACGTCCCATGAGAGGAAGGAGACGGGCAACGTCCCATGAGAGGAAGGAGATGGGCAACGTCCCATGAGAGGAAGGAGATGGGCAATGTCCCATGAGAGGAAGGAGACGGGCAACGTCCCATGAGAGGAAGGAGACGGGCAACGTCCCATGAGAGGAAGGAGACGGGCAACGTCCCATGAGAGGAAGGAGACGGGCAACGTCCCATGAGGGGAAGGAGACGGGCAACGTCCCATGAGGGGAAGGAGACGGGCAACGTCCCATGAGGGGAAGGAGACGGGCAACGTCCCATGAGGGGAAGGAGACGGGCAACGTCCCATGAGGGGGAGGAGACGGGCAACGTCCCATGAGGAAGGAGATGGGCAACGTCTCATGAGGGGAAGGAGATGGGCAACATCCCATGAGAGGAAGGAGATGGGCAACGTCTCATGAGGGGAAGGAGATGGGCAACATCCCATGAGAGGAAGGAGATGGGCAACGTCCCCTGGGAGGAAGGAGATGAAAAAAAGGAGATGGGCAAAATCCCATAGGAGGAAGGAGACGGGCAACGTCCCATGAGAGGAAGGAGGCGGGCAACGTCCCATGAGAGGAAGGAGGCGGGCAACGTCCCATGAGAGGAAGGAGGCGGGCAACGTCCCATGAGAGGAAGGAGGCGGGCAACGTCCCATGAGAGGAAGGAGGCGGGCAACGTCCCATGAGAGGAAGGAGGCGGGCAACGTCCCATGAGAGGAAGGAGACGGGCAACGTCCCATGAGAGGAAGGAGACGGGCAACGTCCCATGAGAGGAAGGAGACGGGCAACGTCCCATGAGAGGAAGGAGACGGGCAACGTCCCATGAGAGGAAGGAGACGGGCAACGTCCCATGAGAGGAAGGAGACGGGCAACGTCCCATGAGGGGAAGGAGACGGGCAACGTCCCATGACGGGAAGGAGACGGGCAACGTCCCATGAGGGGAAGGAGACGGGCAACGTCCCATGAGGGGAAGGAGACGGGCAACGTCCCATGAGGGGAAGGAGACGGGCAACGTCCCATGAGGGGAAGGAGACGGGCAACGTCCCATGAGGGGAAGGAGACGGGCAACGTCCCATGAGGGGAAGGAGACGGGCAACGTCCCATGAGGGGAAGGAGACGGGCAACGTCCCATGAGGGGAAGGAGACGGGCAACGTCCCATGAGGAAGGAGATGGGCAACATCCCATGAGAGGAAGGAGATGGGCAACGTCCCCTGGGAGGAAGGAGACAGAAAGAAGGAGATGGCAATGTCCCATGAGAGGAAAGAGTTTTACTTACGAATATGGAGAAAACGGGACTCCCACCACCAGGAAATGATTCTTCTTTCGGAATAAACGCCACAGACCATTGTGGTTTCCCCGAACGTCCAGATCCCAGACATGGAGGCACTGTGCAAAGAGAGACAATTCTTTTGTCTGTGTATATAAAGTCCTCATACAGAAAAATCGCTGATCATAAAAAATGGAATTCAATTCTCTATTTACACCATTCACAGATCAGTTACAATGTCCCTGATATCAGGAAAGGTCACACTCACATTTTTTTTTTTCTTTTATTGGCTGAACTAAATGGACTTGTGTCTTTTTTCAAACAAACTATGTAACATACTGGAGAGGTCACGCTCACATACTGGATGAGGGTTATGAATATTGGGCACCTTTGCCAGCTGTGTCCAGGTGGTGAAATCGGCTTCCTGCTCCATGCGGATGAACATGACGTACGTTTTCCCCTCCGTGTCGGGGATGAAGGAATCCTCGCAGGGGTCCTTACTGTGATCCAGAACCTCCGCCTCTCTGCAAGAGAAGAACACGCTCAACTGTGTTCACAACAAACCAATCACTGCAGCCGATCGCTGCAACGCTGAGCGTCCGAACAGAACTTACCGGAGGATTCGGTGGATTTCCACCTCGTAGGCATCCTTCCTCAGACTGCGCTCCACGGAGAAGAGAAAAGACACAAAGAGAGGAAGAAATACAACAATCAGCGGGAATGTAAAATATTTTTCTTTTTAGATCTATTTTGAGGTTTTATGGAGCGCTCTATATTGATCGGATTTGATCACCTCTGGGATTTATATTTTTATTATAAAAAAAAAGACAGAAAATTTTGAAAAAAAAAAAAAAACAACAACATTTTCTAGTTTGTTATAAAACATATCCTATAAAATCAAAATTTAGGCCAAAACTTATTCTGCTACATGTCTTTGGTAAAACTTGATGACTTTGATGCATCTTGAAGTAATACCTGTGTAATGTTGAGGTCTATGGACCTCAAGTCACATCAAAGTCAGACCAAAAGAAGTGCAGGGACTACTCTGAAGTCGCACAGATGTGAACGGTACTCACTGGAAATCATGGGGGGGAGGGGCGACTTGTCATGCGACTTTGCAGTCCCAAGTCGCAGGACAAGTTGCACAAGTGTGAAAGGGGCCTCAGTGTTCATTGATTGGTTTGCGTGAAAGTTATAACGTCTACAAACTATGAGATACAGTATATATCTGATAATCGATCGATCCTGATGTACTGACAGTCGATCTCATTCCTTGAGGGCCGAAAACGCCAGGACAGTACAAATATCCCCCCAAAAATCACCCCTATTTAGAAAGTAGACAGTCTGAGGTATTTAGTAAAGAGGCATGGCGAGTTTTTGAAGCTGTGATTTTTTGTCACAATCGTTTGGAAAATTAAATAAAATAAAATGTTTGTTTCTCTCACCAGTGCAGTATAGGAATCGTTATATAACTGGTGTGGTGCTGATCAGAAACACTGACTGGTGACAGGATGTAAAAAAAAAAAAAAAAAATGTAACCCCTTTAAGACCGGGCACTTTCACCCCCTTCCTGCGCTTTCAGCGCTCTCACACTTTGAATGACAATTGTGCCGTCATGCAACGCTGTACACAAACAACATTTTTACAATTTTTTTGAGACAGACAGAGCTTTCTTCTGGTGGAATTAAATCACCACTGAGGTTTTTTTATTACTTGCTAAACAAATAAAAAAGGCTGAAAATTAAAAAAAAAAAAAAATTTCTTTGCTTCAGTTATAAAATTTTGTAAATACTGTATTTATCGGCGTAAAACACGCACCCCAAGTTTAGGAGGGACGTTTAAGGAAAAAAAACTTACATTTAAATGCCCATCAATGCAGCCTCATCAGTGTCCATCTGCAGCCTTGTCAGTGTAGCCTTGTCAGTGCAGCCTTGTCAGTGCAGCCTTGTCACTGTAGCTTTGTCAGTGCAGCCTTGTCAGTGCAGCCTTGTCAGTGCAGCTTTGTCAGTGCAGCCTTGTCACTGTAGCTTTGTCAGTGCAGCCTTGTCAGTGCAGCCTTGTCAGTGCAGCCTTGTCAGTGTAGCCTTGTCAGTGCAGCCTTGTCATTGCAGCCTTGTCACTGCAGCTTTGTCAGTGCAGCCTTGTCAGTGCAGCCTTGTCAGTGCAGCCTTGTCAGTGTAGACATGTCATTGCAGCCTTGTCAGTGCAGCCTTGTCATTGCAGCTTTGTCAGTGCAGTTTTGTCAGTGCAGCCTTGTCAGTGTAGACATGTCAGTGCAGCCTTGTCAGTGCAGACATGTCATTGCAGCCTTGTCAGTGCAGCCTTGTCAGTGCAGCCTTGTCAGTGTAGACTTGTCAGTGCAGCCTTGTCAGTGTAGCCTTGTCAGTGCAGCCTTGTCAGTGTAGACTTGTCAGTGCAGCCTTGTCATTGCAGCCTTGTCAGTGTAGACTTGTCAGTGCAGCCTTGTCAGTGCAGCCTTGTCAGTGTAGACTTGTCACTGCAGCCTTGTCAGTGCAGCCTTGTCAGTGCAGCCTTGTCATTGCAGCCTTGTCAGTGCAGCCTTGTCATTGCAGCTTTTTCAGTGCAGCCTTGTCATTGCAGCCTTGTCATTGCAGCCTTATCAGTGCAGCCTTGTCAGTGCAGCCTTCTCAGTTCAGCCTTGTCAGTTCAGCCTTGTCAGTGCAGCCTTGTCAGTGCAGCCTTGTCATTGCAGCTTTTTCAGTGCAGCCTTGTCAGTGCAGCCTTGTCATTGCAGCCTTGTCAGTGCAGCCTTGTCAGTGCAGCCTTGTCATTGCAGCTTTTTCAGTGCAGCCTTGTCAGTGCAGCCTTGTCAGTGCAGCCTTCTCAGTTCAGCCTTGTCAGTGCAGCCTTGTCATTGCAGCTTTTTCAGTGCAGCCTTGTCAGTGCAGCCTTGTCATTGCAGCCTTGTCAGTGCAGCCTTGTCAGTGCAGCCTTCTCAGTTCAGCCTTGTCAGTGCAGCCTTCTCAGTGCAGTCTTCCAGTTTAAAAATGGCGCAGCTGAGATACAGAGCCAGATGTCCTGTGTATCTCGGCGGCTCTTGGGGCCTCTCGCAGTCCCGAGTGTACTCTGCTCGGCTCCGCTCACAGTCACGCCCAGTCCCTGTGTTATGTCCATCATAGGGCGGGATTGTGAGCGTAGCGGAGCAGAGTAGACTCGGCTATGTATCTCGGCGGCTCGATCCTCCGCTCACAATTAGCGGGGGATCGGCGATAACACTCACCCACAATTTTCCCCTGATTTTAAGGGGAAAAAAGTGCGTGTTATACGCCGATAAATACGGTAAGTAATTTTTCTCCTTCACTGATGTGCGCTGATGAGGCGGCACTGATGAGGAGGCACCAATATCCGGCACTGATAGGCGGCAATGATGGGCACTGATGAGGACACACTAATATGCAGCACTGATGGGCACTGCTAGGCAGCAATGATGGGCACTTATTGGCATCACTGGTGGGCACTAGTGGGCATGCACTGATAATCACTGCACTGTTTATCAGTGTAGATCCCCCCCTGTCAGGAGAGACGCTTATCGTCTCTCCTCCACTCACGTCCTGTCAGCAGTGAATAGAGGAAAGCACTTCCTAGTTACGCTGTGATTGGACACAGCTGATCACATGGTAAAGAGCCTACCTCATAGGCTCTTTACCGTGATCGGAGATGCGGTGTATCAGAGAAACACACCGCACTACCGATCGCCGCGCGTCCCCGGGAAACCGCACAAGCGGCTCCTTCTAAAGGACGTCATATGGTGTCCAGTCAGAATAGGGGAGCCACCGCCCGGCCACCAATTTACTATAGGCCGGGCAGGATGTAGTTAATTCATTTTTCATTCAATTTTTAAACATTTTTTTCTATTTTTTTAACATTTTTTTCACAATTTTGATTTTTTACATCCTTTCATCGGAGTAGTTCAGTGTCACCAGTGACACACAATGTACTCTAGGGGGGGGGGGGGGGGGGGGGTGATTAGGGATATATATATATTTTTTTACTCTGTTATTGCTTATAATGAAGATCACTGTATGAGCCACCGTTTTAGCCGTCATGAATGGGTTAACATTCATAAACACCTTGCTTATGTTTGTGATCTGTGGTTGGCTACGGCTAATCACATGGTACAGGTACCAATCACAGATCCAACACACAATGGGGGCCAATCACAGGTCACAAATGTAAGCAAGTTGTTCATCAATGAAAATCCATTCAGGACAGTTTACATTGTTTGGCGATAACATGGACGCTCATAGCGGCCGAGCCCCATGATCCGCTTTGTCTGACAGACACACCAATTATGGGAGTGCATGCCTATGGGGCGCCCTAGTGTACCTACCGACGTACAGGTACCCGATTGTGCCTTTACATACCGCCCGCCTGCAGGAAAATTACCGGGGGGCAGATTGGCAAGTGGTTAAAAAAAAAAAAAAAAATAGATCACCTAGGTATACCCAACTTGCAACCCTGAAAGGTTCAAAAATACATAATAGTTTGGATACATATTAGATTGGTCTAAAAGACTTGAGCTGCACAATATATCAGTCTACGAGTTTCACAGGGTTACCGCTTCTTCAGGACTGCTAAATGAGTTTTCATGTGTAGCTGAAATTACCATAATCTATCTAGAAAAAAATACAATAAATTAATATACATATTAAACTGTCCATCAGCTATCAAGTGACTCAAGCAGAAATCCCGGGACTCGTGCAGAGATCCAGTGACTCAAGCAGAGCATATATTATATATATATTCATTTATTGTACTTTTTCTATATGGATTATAGTCATTTTAGCTACACATAAAAACTTGTTTAACAGTCCTGAAGAAGCGGTAACCCTGTGAAACGCGTAGACTGATATATTGTGCAGCTCAAGCCTTTTAGTCCGAACTATTATGTATCCAATCTGTTATGTATCCATTGTTTTATTTTGAACCTTACAGGGTTGTAACTTGGATCTACCTATGGTGATCCCCCCCTCCCCCTTTTTTTAATGGAGGAAGGAATTTATGATTTTATATTTTGTATGTAGCTGAAATTACCATAATCCATCTAGAAAAAATAAATATATATATATATATATATATATATATATATATATATATATATATATATATATAGATATATATATAAAAAACTGTCCATCAGCTAGCCATCAGTTTAATATACACACACACACACATATATATATTTTTTTTTATTTATTGTATTTTTCTCTATATGGATTAACTTGTTTAACAGTCCTGAAGAAGCGGTAACCCTGTGAAATGCGTAGGCTGATATATTGTGCAGCTCAAGCCTTTTAGCCCAAACTATTATGTATCCAATCTGTTATGTATCCGATGTTTTATGTATTTTGAACCTTTCAGGGTTGTAACTTGGATCTACCTATGGTGATTCCCCCCCCCCCCCTTTTTTTTAAATGTTTTAAGTAATTTATGATTTTAAATTTTGTATGAAATAAAATGTTTTTTTTTTTTTTATCAGTATATAAGCTCTCTACTTTGAGGTACGGTCACATAACACCAGTTGGGCATATTTAAAGTCCATTATAAAAGGCAGAGTCCTACTTTTGCACACATGGAGGCGGATGGCGCCCTCTAGTGTTATATTTCAGGAGGTGATAATATAGAGACCCCCGGACACCTAATTATTAGGATTAAGGGTTCCATACACTTTATCCGGCAGGTTGCAGTTTGGAGGAGATATATAAATGTATGAACATTCCCCACCCAGCAATGGACGCCCCCTCACCTCTCCACGTTGGAGATCTGCACATTGGGAACCGTGTTGAATTTGTGTTTTTTGAAGTAAGCTTCCTGCAGAATATAAAGATGTGATGAGGGTTCTGCATTGCTGGGATCACCGACAGATAGACATGTGTGACTACACACCGATCAGCCAGAACATTATGACCACTGACTATATACAATGTATCTATCCCCCCCAATATATGTACATGCCCCCCTCTGTATACACCGATCAGCCATAATACTATGACCACTGACCGGTGAAGTGATAACATTGGATTATCTGGTTACAACGACATCTGGAAGCAGGGAGTGAGCATGTTGTCCCTGAAGTTGATGGTCATCGCAGGTTGCTGTGTATGGAGCTGTGTAGTCGCAGACTGGTCAGGGTGTCCATGCTGACCCGTGTCCACAGCCAAACAGCACCTACAACGGGCGATGGAAGAAGGTGGCCTGCTGTGATGAATTCAAGAGCGGTTTGAGGAACACAACTAGGAGTTGGAGGTGTTGACTTGGCCTCCTCAATACAAATCGATCATCTGTGGAACGTGCTGGAGGAAAAAAAAAGTCAGATCCATGGAGGCCCCAACTCCCAGGACTTGAAAGATCCGCTAGTGACGGTTTAGTGCCAGATACCACAGCGTACCTTCAGAGGTCCAGTGGGGTCCATGGTGCTTGGACAGGTCAGGACGGCAAAAGAGGGACCCTCTCAATATAAGGCTGGTGGTCACAGTGTTATGTCTGATAGTTGTGAAGATACGCACACACAGCACGGCCCCCCGTCAGCCTCATATATCACAATCAGAACTCCTTTATATAATAAATGAATAAAATATCTTACATGGAAATATCCGTTCATGTTGAGCCCCACGATGCCGAAGTGATAGGACCGGGACACGTCCGGGATCAGGCACTCCCGCCCCTTCCTCTGTTCCGGCATTCTCATCCACATATCCCAATCCCACAGCTGGAGCACAGAGAGGGAACGGTGTCACCGCAGCACAACGTGGTCACTTACCGGCAGCGTGATGGTGACGGTCAGCCACCTACCTTCTCTGGAGTCGGCCATTTTGGCTCCAGTTCATCCTTGTAAAGAGTCCTGCGAAGAACCCACCCCAGACCGGGCATGGTCTCCACCCTGTAGAGGAGCGAGGGATCCTCCGCCGTGTGCTCATAGCCCTGCACAGGGGACAGGAGGATGAATGACACAGAACTGACAGAGACAAGAGGGTCCTCAGAGCCAATCAGTGGAGGGTTATTGGAAATATCACATGATAATCGTCATTGATAAGCATCTGATTGTGTGACTCATGTCTAGACAATAGCTGAGGTTATCAATGTATCTGTTCCTTCACTTCCAATAAACCTCCGATGATTGAGTATGGCTCAGAGGACCTCTGAGGACGGGGGACATAGAAAAGGGGCCATAGGACGGGGGACACAAGATCAGAGACATAGGGATGGGGACACAGGACATAAAGATAGGGACACAAGATGAGAGACATAGAGATGGGGACACAGTGATGGGGGCAAATGACATGGGACATAAAGATGGGGACACAAGATCAGAGACATAGGGATGGGGACACAGGGTTGGGGAAACAGGATAGGGGACATAGGATAGGGGGCGGACATAGGACATAAGGATGGGAACAAAGGAAGGGGATAAAGGATAGGGGACACGGGGCTGGGAGGGGGGGACATGGGGATGGGGGGGGGGGGACACAGGATAAGGGAAATAAGGATGGGGGACATAAGGATGGGGACAAAGGGATGGGGACACAGGATGAGGGACATAGGGATGGGGGACATAGGGATGGTTTGCACAGGATAGGGGACAAAGGATGAGGGACATAATGATGGGGACAAAGGATGGGGGGCATAAGCATAAGGGACGGGGACAAAGAATGGGGGCATAGGATGGAGGACATTAGGATGGGGGACAAAAGATGAGGGACTCAGGGATGGGGACAGAGGATGGGGGACATAAGGATGAGGACACAGAATGGGGGCATAGCATGGAGGACATTAGGATGGAGGACATTAGGATGGGGGGCATAGGGATGGGGACAAAGGATGGAGGATATTGAAATGGGGGGAAAAAATGGGGAGGGGCATAGGGATGGGGACACAAGACAGGGGATATAGGGATGGGGATATATTATGGGGACACAGGATGGGGGACACCTACCTGATCATTCCACGCAGAGATGCAGTACAAGCTCTCATCCTCCTCCAGGAGATGGATGGTCTGACTCAGAAAACTGCAGACACAAGACATGAACATACACATAAATAAAGTAGAACACCTTCTAGTCCCTCAATATATACATAAAATATCCGGCACGCAGAGTTCAGTATATATTTATTATCTTCTCACAATCTGCGCCACACTGAAATCAGGCTGACGATGGGAGGTCCTACAATGTGGACCACCCATGCTTTTCTCTGCTGACCAAACCCACCATCTATTGGACACTTGGGTTTAGCCTCTAGGGAGCTGGAAGGGGAGGGGTTTAGCCCTCGTGGGAAGGATAGAAGGGGATTTAGCCCCCAGGGAGCTGGAATGGGAGAAGTTGACACCTAGAGGGCTAGATGAAGGGGGTTAAGCCATTAACAAGGCTCTGAGGATCAAAGGACCCAGGGGATAGGTGGAGAAGTGATCAGATCCCGGGATGGAGAGGTTGACATTAGACCAGACAGGGGTGTCACACTTACAATCAACAAAAGATCTACCAAAAAATCACCAACATACAGTATATGATGAAAGGAAGGAAAAGATGTCTGTAAACCTCAGAAAGCTTCCATCGCTCCTAGTTCTCCCATAACGTCCTCCATCTTTCAGGCTGAATCAGCCTGAATTCTACAGAGAAGATGTCACCTACCTGAAGAAATCCACCGAGATGTCCAGATCTTCCTCCAGAACGATGACAAACTTGGCGTCCTAAATGTGGAATAAGAAATTAGAGAGCGGTCATAGAATATTCTCAGATCTCCCTCCGGGTGTGGGGGGAGGGGGGCTGTGCTGCTGGATATCAGACACAGCACTGACAAGTACCCCGAACTTCACTCTAATGATAGGATCTCATATCTGTGTATTCTGTAATCTCACTAATTAACATAGGAGTGAGGGGGATCAGGAGAGGACTGGACCCAATGTGTCACACAAACTGCAGAAATCAATTAACTCACAGGAAAGGCCCACCAGGTACAGGAACAGATCACAGGGACAATAAGACCCACTTCTGTCAGTCTGTGACCCGCAGACCCCAAATTATTATAGCGAGAGGCTCCTCTGTAAAGATTCATCCTTTTAAAATTGGTCCACCTGCCATTCCACCTTCCTCCCATGCGCCCCTACACCC